>BQNB010011918.1:0-20824 GCA_026074375.1 Tanacetum coccineum
ATTACTACTTGATGTTGTGTGACTTTGATTGTGATTGATTTGTCATTGTACCATGTTATGAGTATATCATGTTATGAATGCTTATAAAGTTATTTTCTGTATGATGTGACAGAATCATGCCTCCAAAGTCTGCACCTTTGACTCAAGCTGCTATTCGTTGAATGATCAAGGAAAGTATCGATGCTGCTATCGTAGCTGAGTGGCTAGACACGCGAATGCTGGAAATGATGCTAGAGGATCTGGACCAGTTAGGGGTCAAGATGCCACACCTGTTGTTCGTGAGTGCACTTTTGCTGGGTTTATGAAGTGCAATCCTACTATTTTTCATGGTACTGAATGAGCCGTCGAATTACGAAGATGGTTCAAGAAAACTAAGAGTGTTTTTGGAATCAATGAATGTACAGAGGGCAAGAAGGTTAAGTTTGCTGCTGCAACACTGCAAGGACATGCTTTGACTTAGTTTAATGCTAAGGTTGCAACCATGGGTTTGGAGACTATGAACCAAATGCCTTGGACTGAGATGAAACAGTTGATGACTGTAGAGTTTTGTCCAATAGAAGAACTTCAAAGAATGGAGCACGAATTGTGGAACCTAAAGGTCAAGGAGTATAACATTGTTGCTTATACTCAAAGGTTCAATGAGTTTGCTTTGATGTGTCCGAGAATGGTTGAGCCTGAAAGTGTGAAGGTTGATGCTTACGTCAGAGGATTGACTGATAACATCAAGGGTGAAGTCACTTCTTCTAAGCCTGCCAACCTAAATGAAGCTATGCGTATGGCTCATAAGTTGATGGAACAAAAATCGCAAGCTAGAGATGAAAGGATTCTGGAAGGAAAGAAGCGAAAGTAGGAGAGATTTCAAAGTGGGAATATTAGTGGTAAGAGCAACCATAAGGACAACTCACTCCAAATTCGCATAATAACCAAAAGCAAAGGAACACACAAGCTATGACTACTGCTCCTACTGATGGAAATGTGTCTTCTGGATCACTTCCTGTGTGTGAACATTGTTTTAGTTACCATGTTGGTCAATGTACGATCAAGTGCTACAAGTTTGGAAAGGTTGGGCACAAGGCAATGTATTACAAGGAAAAGAATGTTGCCACGGGTGCAAATGCTCAGCCCATTCTGACTTGTTATGATTGTGGTGAGCAAGGTCATACTAGGAACTGATGCCCAAGAAAGGTTAAGCAAGAAGAAATAGGAGAAGTTTATGGCCGAGCATATACGATTAAGGATGCTGAGCCACAAGGTCCGAATGTGGTTACTGGTACGTTTCTCCACAATAACTGATATGCTTCTGTTTTATTCAAATCGGGTTATGATAGGAGTTTTGTGGATACTAAATTTAGTTCCATGCTTAATATCAAACCGGTTAAAATAAGAGCTAGTTACGAGGTAGAGTTAGCTGATGGAAGGTTAGTTAGTACGAACACTGTGTTAGAAGGTTGCACTTTAAACTTAGTGAACAATATTTTTAAAATTGATTTGATGCCGATTGAGCTGGGTACGTTTGACATCATAATCGGTATGGAATGGCTTGTCAAGCACGATGCAGTTATCTTTTGTTGTGAGAAAGTTATTCGTATACCATACAAAAACAAGATGTTGATAGTCGAAAGTAACAAGGGGGTGTCTCGACTAAAGGTCGTATATTGTATTAAGGCCCATAAGTATATCGAGCGAGGTTATCATTTGTTTTTGGCACACGTGACGAAGTAGAAATCGAAGGAGAAACGATTGGAAGACGTGCCTATAATTCATGACTTTCCTAAGGTGTTTCCTGAGGATTTGTCAAGACTACCACCGCCGAGGCAAGTAGAATTTCAAATTGATCTAGTACCGGGGGCTGCACCTGTTGCACGTGCACCGTATAGATTGGCACCGTCTGAGATGAGAGAGTTGTCAGTATAACTGTAAGAGCTGCGGGAGAGAGGATTTATTTGTCCGAGTTCATCACCGTGGGGAGCACCAGTGTTGTTTGTGAAGAAGAAAGATGGATCTTTTCGAATGTGTATAGATTACCGCGAGTTGAACAAGTTGACTGTCAAGAATCGTTATCCTCTCCCAAGAATCAATGATTTATTTGACCAACTTCAGGGTTCTAGCGTGTATACTAAGATTGATCTGCGATTAGGATATCACCAGTTACACATTAAAGAAGATACATTCCAATTACATCATTTAGAACTCGGTATGGTCACTTTGAGTTCTAAGTGATGCCGTTTGGATTGACTAATGCGCCTGCTGTATTTATGGACTTGATGAACCGAGTATGCAAGCCATATCTTGATAAGTTCGTCATAGTGTTCATCGATGATATTTTGGTTTATTCCAAGGACGAAGAAGAGCATGGAAAGCATTTGAAGATTATATTGGAGCTGCTTAAGAAAGAGAGGTTGTACGCCAAGTTTTCAAAGTGTGATTTTTTGCTAGATTCTATACAATTTCTTGGTCATGTGATTCATCGTAATGGTGTTCATGTAGATCCTACCAAGGTCGAAGCCATTAAGAATTGGGTTGCACCAACGACGCCAATGGAGGTGAGGCAATATCTTGGATTGGCTGGTTATTATCGAATGTTTATTGAAGGTTTTTCTCTGATTTCTAAGCCACTGACTAAGTTGACTCAGAAAGATAAGAAATACGAGTGGGGAAAAGAAGAAGAGGAAGCTTTTTAGATATTGAAGCAAAACTTGTGTAGTGCACCGATCTTAGCGTTGCCCGAAGGAACGAAAGATTTTGTGGTCTATTGCGATGCGTCACTTAAGGGTTATGGAGTCGTGTTGATGCAAAGGGAAAAGGTGATAGCATATGTTTCTCGATAATTGAAGACTCACGAAGAGAATTACACTACTCACGATTTGGAGTTAGGAGCCGTTGTTTTCGCTCTTAGGTTATGGAGATATTATTTGTATGGGACGAAGTGTATGGTTTTCACCGATCACAAGAGCCTACAACATATTTTGAATAAGAAATAGCTTAACTTGAGACAACGGAGATGGAATGAGTTGTTGAGCGATTATGATTGTGAAATTCGGTATCATCCTAGAAAAAGCCAATGTTGTGGCTGGCGCCTTAAGTCGAAAGGAAAGGAATAAGCCATTACATGTCCGAGCTTTGATGATGACTGTTCACAATGATCTACCAAAGCAGATTCGTGAAGTTCAAAAGGAAGAGATGAAAAGGAAGAATGTAAGGGCAGAGAATTTGGGGAGATTGATTAAGCAAATATTCGAGTTTCGCCCTGATGGAACACGTTGTTTTGGAAATCGTTTGGATAATCGTGTTTGGTTTCCGCGATTCGATGGATTGAGGGATTTGGTTATGCATGAATCATATAAGTCCAAGTATTTATCCATCCGGGATTAGACAAGATGTATCAAGATTTGAAGATGTTGTATTGGTGGCCGAATATGAAAGATGATATTGCCACGTATGTTAGCAAGTGTCTGACTTGTTGCGAAGGTTAAAGCTGAGCATCAGAAACTGTCTGGATTGCTGCAACAACCTAAGATTCCCGTTTGGAAATGGGAAAGGATTACTATGAATTTTGTGAGTGGACTGCCAAGAACGCCGAGTGGGTATGATACGATTTGGGTTATTATCGATCGACTGACCAAATCATCTCATTTCCTACCAATAAAGAAAACGGATAGCATGGAGAAGCTCACGCAACTTTATTTTGAAGGAAGTTGTTTTTCTTTGGTAGGCAAGGTGTTCCTGTTTCGTCATTTCGGTGAGATAGCATTTTACGTCAAAGATTTGGAAATCGTTCGAAAGCTTGAGGTCGAATTTGGTTATGAGTATCACTTTACCACCCTCAACGGGATGGACAAAAGCAAAGGACTATACAAACGCTTGAGATTATGTTGCCGTGCCTGTGTGATCGACTTTGGATGTGTTAGGATTGCAATCTGCCAATGGTCGAGATCTTTATAAATGTTATCACGGAGGCATTAAAGTGCTTGACACATATGGGGCTTTGTAGGGATGGAAATGTAGAATCCACCGGTAATGTGGAGTGAGGTGGGGATAGCCAACTCCAGTAGAATTGATTCGTGGAAACGACCAAGAAGCTTCGTCCAGATTAGAACCGCTTGTTGGAGTACCATAGACGCCAGGAAAAAGCTACGCGGATAGAAGAACTAAGCCGTTGGAATTTGAAGCGGGTGATATGGTACTGCTCAGGGTATCGCCATGGAAGGGCGTTGTGCATTTTGGAAAGCGCGAAAAGTTAAGTCCACGTTACATTAGGCGATTCAAGATTCTAGCTAGAGTTGGCCCTGTAGCTTATACGTTGGAGTTACCTGAAGAGTTGAAAGGGATTCATAGTACTTTTCATGTTTTGAATCTTAAGATATGTCTAGCGGAAGGCGACATTGTTTTTCCAATAGATGAGATTCAACTTG
This sequence comes from Tanacetum coccineum, assembly GCA_026074375.1. Classification (NCBI taxonomy): domain Eukaryota; kingdom Viridiplantae; phylum Streptophyta; class Magnoliopsida; order Asterales; family Asteraceae; genus Tanacetum; species Tanacetum coccineum. The sequence goes on from BQNB010011918.1 coordinate 4,413, forward strand.
ATGATAAGTTGCATATGATTGAAGAGCCAGTGGAAGATGCTGATAGAGAGGTCAAGCGACTTAAGCAAAGTCAGATACCTATCGTTAAAGTTCGTTGAAATTCGCAAAGAGGTCCAGAATTTAATTGGGAACGTGAGGATCAGATTAAGAAAAAGTACCCTCATCTCTTTACAAGTAAGGACGAAGCAAGGAAGAGCGGATAAGTCAAGCTGAGAACCGGGACGACGCTCCCTAAAGGAAGGGAGAATATAACAACCTGAGTTTTAGGTCAACGTTTATCCCGAGCTATGATAATTATTTTTATACGTAATTACTTATAGTCGGTTATGCTATATAAGGTTTGGTGAAAATTTCCATTTTATAGGGTAATTTCAAGCCGTGATTGAGTTTCTATTTGTTTTTAGCGTCTGAGAAAGTCAAAAAAATTTACGTTGTCGCTCCGAGAGCGTGATTATGTTACTTTTGTATTTTACGACGTTTCCCCGAGTTTTTGTAAAAACTGTGTTTAAAGGTCATGTTTTACGTGATTTAACGTTTATTAAATGTTTTTAAAGTAAATTAGTGGGATGGATTTAAAATATTTACTAACGTGGTGTAACCCGAGTCTTTGGCCGATTTTATTAACGAAAGAAACACATGGTACTAGTTTTAAAGGAGTAATAAGAAGGAATGACTAAAATTGCCAAAGTGTCAAAGTTATTTTCTATAAATACTACACTAAAACACACTTATTTTCTTTTTCACAAAATTCACTCTCTTTCCTCCTCCTCTCTTTTGTTCGACCGGCCACCAACAACACCACCATTTCCTGTCAAATCTCCGACATGCAATTAAATTTATTTACATATTATTGATCCTTGTATCAAGGCCTACAAATCCCACTATTAAAATCCTACATGCATTAAGATTTAAAGAAGTTAGATTTTTGGTTTGTTCTTGAACTTTTCGAGTATAAAGGGGTGTTCAAAAGAGTTAGATTAGTGTTGTATTGAAGTTGGTTGATTGAAAAAGGTTGGTTTGTTTGGTCTTGGGGTTCGTCCGATTTCAAAGAAGCAAGGGGGAACCATAGTTGATTTTTCTTATAAGCATTGTGAGCTTCTAGTTATATTTTGTGTTGATTAATTTGATTATATTGCGTGTTATATGATTATTGCTATAAGATTCAAGTGCGGAAATTATTGAAAGCATATTTGGTTATTGACCAAGTTTTGTAATGGAAAAATGGGGGTTTGGTTTGATTAATAGGATAGTTAAGCATGTTTTGATAGTCTGATTATGTCAAAAATGTCGTTTTAATAGGTTTTGTGTTGACCAAGTTTGACCAGAAAGTTTGACTAACCCATAGCAAGTCGAGAAATTTTTGAAAGTTAATTTTGATGATAAGAGTGATAGTGTTCTCCTTTAGCTACATTTTGCTAGGTGGATCGTCACGTAAATCTTAATAATGAACGTTTTACGGCTGAATCAAGTTTGGTTATTTTTAGGGTAAAAAGTCAACTACAAAGTTTGACTTTTGGAAGTCAAACTTGAGTAAACTTTTGAATATGGGTTGTAATGATTGACGGGTTCGTAATGTTAGTTAACTGATAACGAAATATAAAGTTCGTATTATATTATCCTTACTTTCAGTAACTTTCTAAAAATAGAAACTTTGTGGAAAAGTGTCATAATATTGTTAGTGCGTCAAAGTAAAATGTTTTACGTCGCACTTGGATATTATAGTATAAGATTGTATGTACGTAATAGTGATATATATATATATATATATATATATATATATATATATATATATATATATATATATATATATATAATTTATATTATATATATGCAAGTATGCATTATATGATAATTATTATACTTTTAGTCATTGTACCGCTATATATTATTATATAGGTCACGGTTAAGACGTGAAGCTATTTGCACTCGTTGATTTGATTGAATTGGATCTTTTACTTAAGGTGAGTTCATAGCCTCGCATTTAACTCTTTTGATTGTTTTATAAACCCACGAGGGGGATACATGTTTGTTTTATAAAATCAAACACATATGATTTTATGGTATGCTGGACCCGATTATGAGATTGTTTCCGCGTAATTATCTATTGTCGAAGTCCCTTATTTCATGAACCGTTAATCTCCTTGTGAGGTGAACGCTAATGCATTAAATAGATCTATTGGGTTTGACAACCTTGTCCGGGGTATGAATCCTTGTGAACACCTTATCAAACGGACATTTTGTATTTAGAAGTAATAGGTATATGAAAATAATACCTTGTTTGGGGGACATTGACTATGAAATGACATATGTATTATTAACGTTCGGTGTCATGAGCTTGATGCGTAAAAGAAAAGAGATTGTTATACATTGTATTTGTTGCAATGTTTTCTCGAGAACTAATTATGTGTTCAAAGATTATTACTTATTGATTATTTTAAACTCCAAGACTTTCACTCAACATTGTTGTTGACATTTTAAACATGTTTTATCCCAGGTAACCAAGGATGAAGGCAACGATAGCGTGGAGGTGTCGTGCGTGTAATGGATTTGGTGAAAGACTACTTGTATGTTCCTTGTCTTTAAAAAACAATGTCTTTATTTTGAAACAATAGTTTTTCAAATGTTGTAATGGTTGTGGTTGCGATTCTGTGGGGACCTGAATGCGTTTTAATCTGATTAATAATGGAACACATGTTTGTAAAACGTCTCATTTGGGTCGTTTTCTATTATCTTAGTGAATGGTGCTATTTAGTAACACCCAATTGCTAATTCCACTGCGCAATCCAAAGTTGTTTGGTTTGGGGTGTTACAGTGTTTGTGTCATAAAACACAAGGTTTGTTATAGTGCGCCATAAAACATAACGGGTTTGGGTTGGTTCTACCCGGTGTGTAAGAACTCGGTATTTAGCTTTGTACCGGATAAAGTATAAGTGACGTTGTGTAAGGTTTTCTTCGCCGAGAAGGGAGCTTGTTGATCTAGTGAAGTAACTCTCGAGTTGGGTACTCGGGGAGTGGAGTAGGGCGGAGAGGAGCTCCATGACCGAACCACTATAAATCATCGTGTTCGGTTTTCTCTCTATTTATTTTATGCTTATGATTATGTTATGATTTGATGTTTATGATTGTGTTGTGACTACTTGGTTATTCTATGCTTTCATATAGTCATAAATTATATTTGGTACATTTCATATTACGTCGTGATTGATCAGGGATTTGATACGAAAAGTTTTAGATTTTAAATGAAAACGTATCCACCCCCTCCCCCTCTTTATTTTCCACATACTTTAATATAAATAAAAATACTACGTTATGTGGAAGTGTAAAAGAATTTGTGAAAAGAGAAATTTTAAAAGTAATGTCAATTAAAGAGGGTAAATTACATGTTAGATACGTGGAGTCCCTCTTCTGACAAAAAAGCTTAGAATTAAAGATTGCAAGTGTCTAATAGATAAAGTTAATCAGATGGTTCTTGATTGGATAAATTAACACCTATCTTATGCTGGAAGACTCTAGCTAATAGGATCTGTCCTATCTGCTATGCATTTATATTAGCCTTAAGTATTTCTGCTACCTAGAAGTGTGATGGATGATATTGAAAAGGTGTTAAAAGGTTTTCTATAGTGTCAAGGGGAAATTGAGAAAGGGAAAGCATTAATATCATGGAAAACTATGTGTAGTCCAAAGAATGTAGGAGGATTGGGTTTAAAATTTTTGAGAGACTGGAATGAAGTATTACTGGTTAAGCCTTTAGGGAATATAATTGTCAAAAAGCAAACTATGTATGCAGGTCCAATGGATAGAAAAGATGAAGCTTAAAGGCAGTGGCATTTAGGAGATTACTACTGATAAGAAGGCTAATTGGATGTTATCCCTCAAAGATAAAGTGAGACCCCATATCCTATATCTTATTGGAAATGGTCAGCAAACTTATGTTTGGTATGATATTTAGATCGGTGGAGAACCATTGGATAAACACATAAGTCATAGGGCTCTATATGATCAAAGGTTGGAATGTAACTTGAAAGTTGTTGATCTATTTGACAGGGATGTGTGGAAATATCCAATGGGTTGGATGGAAAAGTTTCCTATTTTACAGTTGACTAATCACTTAAAATATGATAGTAGCAAAGATGATAAAGTGGTATGGGTTGACAAGAAAAATAGAGAATGGAAGGTTACCATGAGAAGAGTTTGGAAAGATTTCTATGAAGAAAAGCCTAAAGTTAAATGGTGCAAATTTGTCTGGTTCTCACAATGCATATCCAAACATTCTTTTTTTCTATAGCTAGCCATCTAGGAAAGATTAACAACTCAGGATAGGCTAGCAATATGGTACACTGGAAAATAGATGGTATGTACTTTATGCAAGAAGGAAATGGACTCACACAGTTATCTATTTTTCAATTGTAGTTTCTTTAATAAAGTATGGGGTGTTGTAAGAACATATGCTAGGATATTCTTTATGGGTGGGAAATGGAAAGATGTTATTAGTTATTTGGAATATTTCCAAGTTGCTAATAATATTTAGAGTGTTCTTAAAAGGATAATCATTGCTGCTACTGTTTATCACATTTGGATTAAAAGAAAGAAAAGGCTTTTCTAAGATATTGGTATAAGTAGTGACATTATTGCAGCTGCCATAATTAATGATGTGAGATTAAAGCTAGTTAGTTTGGATGTGAAAAAGTCTGTTGTAGTTAAAGATGTAGCTAACCTATTTTATGTGTAGTGAAATTTTTAATATGAATAGGTGTTTGGATATGAAGGTCCTTGAGATTTATGTTGATAGTAGATGGCTATTACATTGTATGCACTCCTTACTAGATGGTTAGATGACTATTGAGTTATTGTTGTATGTCTGGAATGAACATAAATATGGTTTATAGTTGTCTTATCATGCTTTTAAGTTTGCTGGAGGCATAAGGTAGTTTCCTACTATTCTGTCCAAACTAAATATTTCTTTGATGTTCAAGTTCTAGTGGACCTATTTTGGGGTGCTCTATGGCCTCTTAAAATCTGAAGAGGTTATTATTTGAGGTCCTAGTTGTAGATGATGAATGTCATGCTCTATCTGCAAACTATTTATTAGTATATCTAATGTCTTAGCTTCATATGGGATATGGGAGATCTTAGTTTGATGGTATTGGAATATGCAGATTGCTAGTATCTTAGATCTGAACTCTTATTCTATTGGCATGCCTTCTATTTGTTTATGTGAGGTAGTAGCTGCATTATACTTGGAAGCTTACGCTTTTAGTGTTACTTAGTAATGTACATAATGTAGTTTCATGCAAAGTGAATGTTTTATGGTGGTGCTAGACATGATGATGCCTAATTATGTCCTTATCACTCCTTTTTATGAGGTTGGAGCTGCAGATTGTGTGATGATATGGTCAGTTTTTAGGAAATGTAATCATTGGGAAGTATCCTTAAGTCTTTCCTATCATTTGAGTGATTCCAGCTTATGTTGAAAATGTAGCTATGTGTGTAGAATTCCAGTGGAATTGAAGTTTTACCCATTTCTTGATGATGCCTTTATACGACAGCCTCTGTGACTCTAGATGTGAGCACATGTAAGGTGCTTGTAATGGAGGAAATGTAGTTAAGAATGAGATTTCTCCTTGGAGTCCTAGTGCTAATCAATCTTCTTCTTGCTATGTTAGATGAATTGGTGAACTACATAGTTAAACTTGTTTTGTTTAAACTTGTATTTTGCATTCGTATGTTCTGCTTTTAGATTGTCAATATGGACATGTCCATTCAGTCTTTGGTTGATCATTTGTATTTGTTGTTTATCGGCTTTGATATAATATAAGTTCACCTTTTTCCCTAAAAAGATATATAGACACATTACGGACAGACAGACTGTGTATAATCGTATATCTGACTACTAAAATGGATCACATTATGCTTTTAGGTTATAATATATTGATATTTGTTAACCTCTATCAACACATACTAATCATAAAAATCACAAAATAATGGTATATAGTCATAACACCCAATATTTTGTAGTAACAAATCGATGAATAGGATTCTTAGACATACGTGCTTTAAAGTCCAAACATATTCAATATTGACTTGCTATGTTGGGCTAATTTGTTGGGTAAACAAATAGGCTATATTTAGCCCATTGAGTGTAGTTATGGTCCACCAAAGTTTGACCCACAATTCTCTATTGACACATTTATTTCTAGGGGTGTTTATCTATTCGGTTATCGGGTTGTTCGATTTATTCGGTTCGGTTAAAAAAATTTCCTAAGTATAACCGAAAACTGAACCGGAGCGAATTCAAATTGGATGAGAACCGAACCGAATAACCCGAATTACATATTTTTTATTATTTGTCAATTTATTTATATAGAATTTTAACATAAAAATTTTTCAAACCTAAAAAAGTCTTATATTTATATTAGGAAAGAGTTTTAAGGTTTTTTCCATATATATATATATATATATGTGTGTGTGTGTTTTTTTAGCATATATCTATACTACTATATAATGTATTTGAGACTTTCTATAAAAGGAAGTCTTAAAAATTTTAAGACAAAAAAACATTACTATAAAAATGAAGTATTTTTTAAGAAAATTAGAGCCAAAGCTATATTTACAATTATTTAATGCATAATATATTTAACTCAACACATATAATTAATGATATTATTAAAATACAATCTTACTCAAAAATACAATTAATATATCACATGGTACAAAATAATAATGCACAAATCATCTTTTTTATTCTTCTTTAAAACCTCATTAAATGAAATTTACAAATCATTAATAATTTTATTAAAATACTCTCTTACTCAAAAATACAATTAATATACCACATGATACAAAACAATAATGCATAAATCATTTTTTTTAAATAAACACTAAATGAAATTTACAATTCATTAATGATATTTTTAGAATACCTCTCACTCAAAAGTACACTTAATATACCAAATGATACAAAATGATAATGCATAAATCATCTTATCTTTTTTCTCCTTCTTTAAAACATCACTAAATGAAATTTACAAATCATTAAGCGGGTCATAGGTACCAATCTTTTATGTAGTTAGACTTTCTGACATCACCTTTTTCGACCATGCAACGGACCACTATTTACGACCACAACTTAGCAATACTAGCCGGTTACCCGCGCAATGCGGCGGCGGGTACCCTGTGACCATATTTTGCGGCGAGCAAATGTTATCCGGCTAAGCGTTTTTCTAACGAAAAAATAAAGAATCTCTGCAGTAAGTACCAGTAAGAGTTGAGGAGTGAAAGTGAGGGTATATTGAGAGACTAATTTTGCTGTAACAAAAAACATTTGTGTGTAGGAAATATGAAATGGTTTGTGTGGATTTATATTATGGATGCGGATACACATTTTTAATAATCATTATTGATAGTAATGATTTTAAGCAGTTACACGTTTCTAATATGTAACCTTTGCCCTTTTGTGTTCTAAATATTTCATTAATAGTCTTTTGACTATTTGACTTTTGTCAGTTTATTTAGATTTTGTACAGTGTTGACGGTGGTGATTTTTATGAGATATGTGATGATTTGAGGTTTATTGTGATTAATAATCCCTTTTGGAAGGTATTATTGTGTTATGTGTAATCCATGTGGTTTGACCCGTGAATTTTGAGAAATGCCGAAAAACGAGTCCGACACGTCCGTTAATGTCCAAATGAGTTTTGAAGGGTGTAAAGTGAAAATATGTCGTGTAAATACTCTAGGTTAATGAAAATTATTTTTAAAGTGAATAAAAATGCTATTTAACTTTAGGGTAAATTTTACGGTTAAGTTTTACGAGTATTTAAGTGACTCCGACACGAAAAGAAAGGCCTGGGACTCCTTTGAATCCTATGGCCGGTCATAGCAAGCAAGAGAGACAAGGAGGCTTAATTTTAGCTCCTTTGTCGAAAGTTGTACACATAAGATGTCCTTTTTCCCATAATCCTTATCATTTTTACTTTTAAAAAAAACACACACATAAGAGTGTATGTGTGCTAGTAGTCTGCCACCCAAAACCACCATCCACCATAAATTTTCTAACTTTGATCGAGAACGTGATATTCCGGGTTGATACAAGTGTTTGGGTATTCATTTAAACAACGTTTGGGTTGTCCGGTTCGTGTCGAAATATACATTTTTGAAGATTTTCTTATAAGTTTCCAAATTTAAATTTCGTTTGTCCTTTTGGGTTTATTTTGATGCATAGATGTTAGTTGTACAAGTTGATCGTTGTGAAAATTAATTATTGGAAGCGAAACGAAAGAAAAAGGGGTGTTTGGTTCGTGTAATTAGAAAAAAGAAAAAGATAATTTTTGTAGTTTTGATGTTGTGGTCGTGATGGTTGAATAATATATGTTGCTAGATAGCTTATTTTTTATAGTAGCTTGTATAGCTTATTCGGGCTTATTTTTAAGCTATTTCTTGGCTTATTTTGGGCTTATATGCCACGAAATCTTCCCAAAATCACTAGGAAAGTGATTTTGATTATTTTTATGATATGGCGTATGTTGTGGACTATTTTTGAGGCTTATGGTAGTAACTAAATGTGATACGTATCTTATTAGCTTATTTTCAAGCTTAATATACGTATTTTGGAGTTTATGGACTCATGGCCCAATAAGTCAATTTGAGCCGCGGCTTAATGAGAGGGCTTATTGTGGTCCGGATTATTTTTACATATAAGTATATACTTATATATGTAAACGGACTTTGGTTTTGGACTTGAATTATACTTTGGACTTATAAATGTCCTAATGGACCCTTGTTGGGCTTTGAGGCCCAATAAGCGATATTTAGTAGTTATGAGAATTTTGACGGACTTTTGAAAGTGGAAATATATTTACGAAGTGATATTGAACGATATTTTGGGAAAAACGTGTTGGTAAACATTAAAGATTGAGATTTTAGAATTTTGTCGAAAAATGTCAAATTTGTGAAAATTGATGAAAATAAGGTTTGAAACCTTGGAAAACATTGTGTAAACGTACGGGTCATGTCGAAATTTCGTAAAAAGTTTATACTTAGAAATTTTCCTAAAAACATGATTTTTGTTTTTTAAATTATAAAATATAATTTAATTATTTTATTTATTTAATAAATTCACTAAAAGACGAAAAATATAATTTTTCTCGAAACTTCTCTAATATGTTTATTATGAGTAAACGTTTCATTTTTAACCGTATTATGATTATTTTGAAGTGGCTAAGGTTTACCGAATGAACTTGTCGAAATATATTTATAATTATTAATTATAAATATTTATATATATTACTTATCTATTTACTCTAAATGGTATAAGTATGTATTATCGGGGAATGAGATTGATATGATTGTGGAAATATGTCTTCAACCATCACACCACTAAATTTTTTTTGGTAATTGTACAACGCGTCTAAACTCTATGCATCAAACGTGAAGATTGTTTTGAAATTGGATGATTAAATTGGGACATTAACTGGACTAGGTCGTGTGCGGGCGTCGTTGCATTTGCTTTTGTGATTGAGATTTAGTTGATAAAGACTTGCTTAAGGTGAGTTCTCGTAGCCCTACTTTTTACTGTTTTTTCGTTGGAGGAAAATGATACTCAAATGTGTTTTGAAATGTTTTGAATTGATCTGTGCGAAATATGGTTTTGTTTTTGGGACAAGATATGTGCTTATGACTGCTATGTGAATATTATGCATGATTGTTTGGATCGGATGGGTACGCCTACCCAGTGTTGTGAGATTATTGGATCGGATGGGTACGCCTACCCAGTATTTGTGTGATTATTGAAGCGAATGGGTACGCCTACCTAATTTTGTGTGAGGTCCTGCCCTAATATTAGTGCTCGAGATGGTAGGCCCTTTAGATGCTTAAGTGACATATGGTGATTGACTAGCGGGGATGTTATGTCTTGGATTGTTTGCATATATTCACTGTTATATAACACTATTGTCCACTATTGAAATATTGGCACAGCTTTTGGGTTTAAGGTCAAACCTACGAGCTCACCAACATTATTGTTGACGTTTTCGAGTATCGTTTTCAAGTGAAGTGAAAGAAGAATAGTTTGGTGATTGTGATAGCAAACTTAGAAGTATCTCGAGTGGATTTTCGTGTGAAGTCTTGCTTGCTTGTTATTTTGATTTTAGTATTTGGATATTTTGGATTAAGTTTGGATTATGTGGTCTCCTAGGTGGGCCGTTGAATAATTGTAAGAGATTGTGGATTTTAGTTGCGATTTGGGACATCACTCGAGTTGTTCGAGGTTGATGGTCTTCATAGCACTTGGAGTTTATGCAATGTAGTTTTCTCTATTTTGTATCTTGTGTTATGATTGATCATTATGTTGCATTCCCGGGTTTCCGCGTTTGTCGGGGTGTGACATATTTACACCAGAATATTATCGTCATTCGTCATGAAAAACATATAACCATAAATATTATTTCTCAGAAAATTTAATTATAGATTATCCGACGTCGCAACGCGCGGATACTCTGCTAGCTTTATATAATAGGGCAAATCGCAGAAAAAGGTAATCATCTTAACTTCAATTTCAATTAAAGGTGCGGTTCTTTTATACTCAATTTATGGTATTTAACTTATCATACCGTGCAATTTAAAGATATTTTTACCTGTCGGTCAGGTAACGGGTCACCTTTTTTTTAAAAAAATTGTGTTTTTATTTATTCTAAATATATCATAAACCTTCATAAAAATTCGTCCTTTTTGTTTAAAATTCTAAAAATTATTTTCTTTTTGTCATAATTTTATCAAGATTTTTAGGCATGTTTTACTATTTAAAAAATCAGTTTTGTTTTTTTATTTAGTCTAAATATATCAAAAACCTTTATAAAAATTCGTCATTTTTATATAAGATTCTAAGAAGTATTTTATTTTTGTCATAATTGTTTCAAGATTTTTAGTCACGTTTTACTATTATATAATAATCAAAAACCGATTATATCCTTTTCTTTTCATAAAACTGGTTTTTTATAATTTTATAAAAAATAATCAAAAACATCAAAAACATAACTTTTAATCTGGTAGCTCTTCAATAGCGTTTTTAGTTGGGTAAAAATTTCTAGAATTGGAATTCGTTTGGTGATTTATTTTAATTTAAAGGTTGTTTTAGTCATTCAATTAGTTAAAATATTTGCATTCGTTAATTAATTTTGTTTTTATTTTTTAAAATTAGTTCTTGTTAAGATTAAGTTTCTGTGTAAATTTCATATTTTAATTCGTACGCATGTTGTATTGTGACAAGGAATTCGGTGTACTAAGAGATAAGGGGGTGTTTGGTATTTTAAATTGTTATATAACCTACAAACCTGCTAATTGTCCAACATTGCAACAAGAAAAAAACCAGTACCTTAAATTGAAGGGAAAAAACCGATACTTTTAATTGAAATTAGACCTAAAATTGGTACCTTTTTATGCGATTTGCTCTATATATATTTGATCATTGGTGGGTTAACTTATTTAAATACCGTAATCTTTTGTCAATTGATGATATGTGATAACTTAAGGTATTACAAATATCAATTAGTCATTTAGATTTTAGGTCATACTAAACAAAGATCAATTTTCTTGTCTTAGTAATTGAATATCTACAAAAAAAATATCATACGAATAAATTGAATAATTTGGAAGAAATCATCGAATCACAAGGAGTGAACGATGTTCATCGATGAATTTCTTATCTTTGAACATTCAAGGCCTTGCCCAAAAGGCTAAAAAAGATTGGGTCAAAGAGTTGTGTGTGTTTAATAAGGTGAACTTTGTTTCGTTACAAGAGACAAAAATGGCGAATATTGATCTTTGGTGTATTAAGAGGTGTTGGGGGGATTTTGTTTTTGATTACGTTTATAGTGAAGTTGTTGGTAACTCGGGTGGGATTTTGTGTGTGTGGGATCCCAATATGTTTCACAAACTCAATAAGACCGTTTCGGATTACTTCACTATTGTCCGAGGTACATGGATGCCCAGTGGTAAGAGATTACTAGTTATATCGGTTTACGCCCCTCAAGAGTTAAGGGGCAAGAAGATGTTATGGGATTACTTATTATCTGTCATTTGTAATTGGGATGGTGAAGTCGTTACGATGGGATATTTCAATGAAGTGCGCGACTGCAGTGAAAGATTTGGATCGGTGTTTAACCCCAAATTAATCTTCTTTTATACAATAATATTAATTCTACGCTTTTATATATATTATCCTCTTTTTTTAATATCTTACACATTTATACATAACTCCTTATTTAATATTCTCACCACTATCCAAATCATATCATCACCCATAATTTACCCCAACCCCCCCCCCCAATATATACCCCCCATATTCCCCCCCCAACCCCCCTTTCTAACATGTCCTACCAATTTCCTTTTCTATTTTTCTTTTGGACAGAGATTTGTTGATCATCGGACCGTTTTGATGCGAGTTTCATTGTGTATTTGGTCCGATGCAGTTTTAAAAAAAGGTTTCTTTTTTTTCCGTACTTGTTTGAAAATATTGATGGTTTTGATTAAGCTTAGTTGAAGATTCATGGAAGAGCTAACATCTGTGATCAAAACGATTATCTCAAATTCATGAAAAAGTTAAGATTTTTAAAAGAGAAGATTCGGAAGTGGAACTGTCTCTATAAGGAGAGTAAGAACTGTAGGATGAGAAACCTTAAGGTCAAACTTAACTCCTTGGATTCGGTAATTGATAAAGGTGACGATACAGATTATGTGACAAACCGTAGAATGGAAGTAGTTCGGTTAATTCAAGAGATGGAGAAGGCTGAAACTTTGGAAGTAGCTCAAAAAGCAAAAATTAAATGGGCTATTGAGGGTGATGAAAACTCTAAATACTATCATGGTGTACTCAACAAAAAAAAGTGGTTACTATTCGCGTGTCGTTGGCGGTATAGAATCTGGACTCGAGTCTCCTCAATTTAGTTAAGAAGGAATTCTTTTTACATTTTAAGAATAGATTCGAGCAATCTAGTCATCAAGGTATCCAGTTGGAGATGGATTTTGTGAATCATATTACTTCTGATCAGAATGATGTTTTAGAAGGTGAGGTTTCTAATGAGGAGGTTAAAAAGGCGGTGTGGGATTGTGGCGTTGATAAAGCTCCCGGGCCGGATGGTTTTACGTTCGGTTTCTATCGTCGATATTGGAAACTCATTGAAAGTGATGTTGTTAACGCAGTTAAGTGGTTCTTTCTACATGGAAGTATCCCTAAAGGTGGTAATTCATCATTTATTACCTTGATCCCTAAGATTCCAAATGCTAATATGGTTAAAGATTTCAGGCCTATTAGTCTTATTGGGAGTGTGTACAAAATTGTTGCAAAGATCTTGGCTAACCGTCTTGTTACAGTTTTAGGTGATCTTGTCAACGAAATCCAATCCGCGTTTGTGGCGGATAGACAAATATTGGACGGTCCGTTTATTCTGAATGAGATTGTTCAATGGTGTAAGAAGAGGAATAAGCAAGCCATGGTTTTCAAGGTTGATTTTAAAAAGGCTTATGATTCAGTTAGATGGGAATTTGTAGACGACATTTTGAAGAAGTTTGGTTTTGGTGAGAAATGGTGCATATGGATTCGTAGTTGTCTTCAGTCTTCAAGGGGTTCGGTTCTTGTTAATGGTAGCCCTACGCAAGAGTTTCAGTTTTACAAAGGCCTTAAGCAAGGCGACCCGTTGTCACCTTTTCTTTTCATTTTGGTCATGGAAAGTCTTCATATTTCTTTTCAAAGAGTGGTGGATGCTGGGCTTTTTAAAGGGATCAAGATGGACTCTTCTCTTCAAATTTCCCATTTGTTTTATGCGGATGATGCCATTTTCATGGGGCAATGGAACCAATCCAATATCGATACAATTACACGGGTTTTGGATGTTTTTTATCGTGCTTCGGGCCTTCGTATTAATATGTATAAGAGTAAGCTTATGGGGATTTCGGTGGATGATAGTATGGTTGAGCAGGCAGCAGCCAAGATTGGATGTGTGGTTCTTAAAACACCGTTTAAATATCTTGGTTCTAGAGTGGGAGGTCTTATGTCGCGGATCCAGTCTTGGAATGAAATCATTGAGGGTATGGAGGCTCGATTGTCTAGGTGGAAACTAAAGACTCTTTCAATAGGAGGAAGATTAACTCTTCTCAAATCAGTGTTGGGTGCGATCCATATATATCATATGTCCATGTTTAAAGTTCCTATGCAGGTGTTGCAAAAATTGGAATCTATTAGGGCGAGGTTTTTTAATGGCGCGGATGTGAAATCGAGGAAACCGAGTTGGGTCCGATGGAAGAGTGTGATGGCGTCTAAAGATACAGGTGGCCTTGGGGTATCGAGTTTATTCGCGCTCAATAGGGCTCTTATGTTCAAGTGGGTGTGGCGGTTTATCTCCCAAAAAAACTCGTTATGGGCTCGGGTGATAACAGCCTTGCATGGTGAAGGTGGTAAAATTGGTAAGAAAATTACGTATACTTACCCGTCTATATGGCTTACTATTGTTCAGGAAGTTGATGCGTTGAAGTTGCAAGGTATTGACCTTATAAGTTTTATTACCCCGACTTTGGGAAATGGTTTGAATACTTCGTTCTGGGATGTACCATGGCGTGGAGATATTGCTTTCAAAGAGTTGGCCCCAAGAATCTATGCGCTAGAAACGATGAAAGGGATAGCAGTCGCGACGAAATTGTCTCATGGTGGCTTGGATCGCTCTCTTCGAAGAAATCTGAGGGGTGGTGCTGAGCAAATCCAGTTTGAGCTGATTCAGGAAAAGATCGAAGGATGTATCCTTAGTAATTCGAACGATAGATGGTCGTGGTCTTTAGATGGCGTGGGTGACTTTACGGTATCCTCGGTCAGGAAAGCAATTGACGATTATTTACTGCCGACGGGCAATACAAAGACAAGGTGGATTAAGGAGGTTCCAATTAAGATTAATATTCATGCATGAAAAGTTAAAAATGATTGCTTTCCTACCCGGTTTAATATGTCTCGAAGAGGTATGAAAATTGATTCGATTTTATGCCCTTTGTGTAATAGTACGACTGAGTCATCTAGGCACTTGTTCTTCTCTTGTCAATTCATTCGTGATATTATGCATAAGATCAATCGATGGTGGGAGTTGGATCACAGGGAGGCTGAATCATATGATGATTGGTTAGAGTGGGTGTTGTCTATTCGGCTGCCAATAAAAGTAAAGGTGTTTGAAGGCATTTATTGTGTGGTGGTATACATGGAATTGGCATAACAAGAAGATCTTTGGTCATGAAACTCCTACAAAGACGAGTATTTTCGATGTAGTTGTGTCTCGGTCCTTTTATTGGATTCGGCTTAGAAGTAAAGCTAGCTTTAGTTGGATTGAGTGGCTTAAAAACCCTAATCTTATTTCGTTGTAATTTTCTAGCGTCTTGCTAGTTTTCCGTTTTATAAAATCGCCGTTCAAAAAAATTGAATAATATTGGGCATGATAGTTTGTTGCATAGATGTTTAGCATCAGCCATTCATGTATTTGGATGTCTCACCAAATGGTATCGTATTCGTTTCATGTTTCATTTGTTACTTTGTGTTGTATTCGCAGTATACGTCCAAGAATAGCATGATTGATTAATGTCATATCGTTATGTGAATCATGTCAAATATGACTCGACAAGAGATGGAAAATGAGCCATGCTTTTAGTAAAGCAAAGGTAAGGTACACTTGCACAATGCATATGGTACGGTTGTCGATTGCATCTATATTTCGATAACACCTATGTGCGAGTGGTCGAAGGAGCATCTATCCTTGAGCTATGACCTCGACCTCCACTCTCAAGGTATTGGTATTAGCCTCTTAGAAAGAATCATCGGTCACATTCTGATTCATGAGTAAGCTCATGAACACTTTGTCTTACCAAGTAGCTAGGCACTGTCTTTATGCATAAATACAATAGTAATTACATAGTGTTTGATCATATGGGATTGAAGATGCCATATTTCTTTATGCATATGGGATTGAAGATGGAAAATCTTTTAGTATCACAAACACTAGTGTAGCTAGGAAGATTCGAAGCTATCCCAATTGTGTGAGATGGACTCAAGTACCAAAACTGGCACTCAGAGTTTTATTACAACTTTCTAGTGTATAACCAATTCAATCTGGCTCTTTTGTATAACCAAGAAACGCAAAAACATCCCACGACTCCCTTGCTAGTCACTAGCGGTAGGGGGCACTATGCTAGCAAGGCTCAGGTGGATGTACAATAGTAATTACATAGTGTTTGATCATATGGGATTGAAGATGCCATATTTCTTTATGCATATGGGATTGAAGATGGAAAATCTTTTCGTATCACAAACACTAGTGTAGCTAGGAAGATTCGAAGCTATCCCAATTGTGTGAGATGGACTCAAGTACCAAAACTGGCACTCAGAGTTT
>BQNB010011918.1:43910-80312 GCA_026074375.1 Tanacetum coccineum
CATTGGTTCTAAGAAACTCTTTGGCTATTTCTGGTGAACAAGCAACAATACTAGGTACAGAACCCATAAAAACACGAAAGATAGGCCCATGTTTTAGAGAAAGTTTGTAAAGAGCTTGATGAGGGATTGGTCGAAGGAGGTGCAAATGTCCGATAATCGGAAGGCCAAATGGGGTCGGGGGATGTCGAGATTTTAAATTTTTAGGTTTGAAAAATCTAGCCCATATCAAGACAGTAGAGATAAGGCATACAAAAAAGAGCGGCAAGGAGGCATGGAATTCAACCGTGGTTATGTGAATTTTCTAAGTGATGATGTGCTATAAGCATTTATGAACATGTATATATACTAGTTGTTCTTTTACGCACAGGCGCACAGGCGCACAGCCCACACATCTTGAAAGTTCGGGTTTGAAAAGTAATATTAGCACATGTGACTTTGGTTATAAATTAAGCGAATGAAATATCTATACTATATTATAAATCATTTAAGACATTTTATTTTTAGAAATTTTTAAAAATTTAGACTTTTAAACTTACTTATTATGAAAATATAAGGATTTGCAATCTTGATCATCCATCTCATTTTAGAGAATCACATCTTAAAGTGACATGTGTAACTTGTTAAATAAAAATCACTTTTATTTTTAAATTGAATTATCTTTTTATCTATTTATTTTTTTATGATCTAATTTAACCATATTTTCTAAAATTTTTTGCTCTTTAATTGAACATCAATTTTGATATATTTTTATTAATTTTTAGTGTCCCCTAAACTGTTGCTTTGCGCGGGTAACATGCTAGTATATTGTGAAGGATATTCACTACTATGAAAAGTCCTTTCAAGACCGCTTGTAGAATCCTTCGAGATCGGTTTTTCATAAGGTCTCTAAATAGGGGGATTTCTATATGAAAATCATATCGAGACAGGTTATAAAATTGGTCTTGCTTATCACAGTCGAGACCCGTTTCTAGCTATATATCCGGTCCTAATATCAATATTGAGACTTGTTTAAGTGTGTATAACGGTCTTGTTTATATAATGGATCGGCTATCTATAAAACGAGGGTAGTTTTACGCGTTTGTTCTAAAAAGGAAATTTTTTAGACTTTCTTTCCAAATTCCACAAAACACATATCTTTGTTTGCTGTTTCTTGTTTACAATGTTTCTTGTTTCCTGTATTTCCTTTCCGCAAGCGTAACAGATCACATTTTTCCGCATCAAGCAAACACAAACAAACTATTTATTATCCATAAATACACCCAAATGTCCAGAAATTTAACTGTTAAACCATTAACGTTATACTTATATTTCAGAATTTAACTTAGATGATAACGAGTTCTAGCACTAAATGTACGTATGTTCGAAAATGCCTTCTACAAAAAAGTAGTTCGTACATATCATCTTAACTTAAATACTTGAACGTACAAATGCCTCAAACAAAAAACAACGACATATATAACCAACAACTACTTATCAATAATGTTAATCAAATCAGACATAATTGATGTCACTTTTCAAAAGTTTCTTCAACCTGATTCATGGAGGACGTACGATTGTCATGCAAATGGATCTACATGTAAAAAAGGTATACAAGATATTGTTGAGAGCTAAAATAGAAAAGAAAATTTCTAGAAGAAAAGATAAAGAATATATTGGTTGATTATAATTAAGCTTACTGGTTGCATCCGTAAAGTATGAAAATTTCAAATACAAATTCTAAAATCAACATTTAGGATAGTACTTACTGTATTAGGAAAATGATCTTGATGAACGGTTACAAATTCATGCATCTACTCAAGTGCATAGTATCCGCATTACCATAAATCAGCTTGTTTGTTTACACTACATTTGAATAAACCATACATGTTAAAACTTGTATAACAAATTTTTTGTTGTTGTATGTATCTAATTATAGTGAGAAAGTTTACCTCGACAACTTTGTAATTTGCAACAAACTTAGTTAAACAGCTTGTAAGCCAATAACTCGCTCAGTCTTTTTCTTATTCTTTGGTTAATATGAATCGAAGATGTAGCATGTACGTTGTTTAGCGCATACAACATATAACACCCATTGGTTCTCCCTGATAAAGTTAAAACGAAATTATTGACCATATATGCACGTAAGTAATTAAACAATTTAAATTATACATATCATATTTTTCTATGAATGGCGCAAGGAAAATGTCGTTGGTAGAACTGAATGCTCTCGTCAAGTAATCTTTAACGCTTGAAGTATTGTTAAGGCATTGACTTCTTTGAATCAAATATGGGTTTAATAGACCACAATGGTTGGAACTTGACTACATCAACTTATATAGCCCCCTAAAAAACAAGAGTATATACGATAAATCTGAAACTAAAACAACCAATAACTAGTCTAAATAAACAATCTCAAACAACCCCTAGTCTATAACCAATCACATACAACCCTAAATCTATAAAAAAAACCCTATATAAGTAATCCCGAATAACTCCTAGTCTCGAACTAATCGTAAACTGTCAAGCAAATATACAATCCTAGATAGCCCATACTCTATATGTAATCCAAAACAGCTTACATTTCTATTGCAATAAGCAATTTTAATAAAAAAAATGCCAAACAACCTGTATATAAGCAATTCCACACAACAAGAGGTTTTAATAAGAAATTTTAAACAAGACTATAAATACATTAGAATTAGATTCAAAAGTATACGTACCACTTAAAGTACGTCATAATGCTTGCATCGAGTAAACCAATCGTCCCAGCTATTTCTAAAATGTCACTAGCATTAACCGTAATAGAAAATGTTGGGAATTATTCATTCCTGACTTAGTACCGTTAGGTATATACTTCGTACCGATAGTTATAGTCAGTACTATAACACCCCGTGTTTTCAAGTCATTGACGACGTCGATAAATCTACTATTTATTTTTAGTGTCGTACGCGTTTGCTTGTAATTTCATGTATTAAGTAAAATCGCGTAAGCTAAAAATTAGCTTTCAATGTAAACAGGCATCAAACAATTAAATGTTTACATCAAGCAAGGGTTAAATAATTATTTTGAGGATAATTATTAACATTGTTCAATTTATTTTTATTGGTTGCGTAAATTTATTACGTTTCGCGATAGAGTACGTTTAGGCATACCCGAAACCACGTTAATTAATCTACGCTTCAACAAATGCTTATTTCTATTTTTAATGACCAAAGTTTATAAAACTTTACCACACTTATATAAATGGGACGCCCCATATATAAAGAAATAAACAAGACTTATACAATTTGCAAAGTATACATTTAAATATCAAGACTACACTTTACCTTATAACTTATACTTTCTTTTATGCAAGAAACTAGCTAGTCATATGTCTTCCTTGATTTCATGGGATCATGTCCATCTTAGGGAACACAAAGACACAAGTAATTAACCAAGGCATGGTGCAAGTATGGCTTAACAAGACTCCTATCATGACTAGTGATTTAAGTCACTAGTCATCCCTATTTAGACCATACCTAGACCATAAGGTCTTCCTTAAGACCCTCATCTTGTTCTTGACCACTATTGCAAACTTTTTGACCATCCTAGCTCATATATGATGCAAGTATACACATAGATAGCATGCACACTCTTATACACTTAGTAAAAATCAACAAAAACTCTCCCTTTTGCTCTCTACATAGCCACGACAAACAAACCCCCATTTAAACAATCCATACCTTGATTTTCTAAGAGCATACACACATACACACATCATTCCTAAGATATACTAAGATGTTTCTAAGCCTTGGTTAACCATTTACAAGTATTGAAGAAAGTTTTGCAAGATTAGGGTTTTCTAAGAAAACTAGGGTTTTCAAGTATGCAAGCTTGGGTTTAAAGTCTAAACAAGGGTTTAGCACGTATTTCTCATCATCATCATTCATCACTAAGGTTACCTAAAACCTTTATCTTTTCATTTCCATGATTTTATATGTATATTATGTTCTATTATGTTAAATGGATGATATGCTTAAGAAAAAACTTGCACTTAAGCAGCAAATTGACTCACTTGACCAAAATCTTTCTAATCAAATCAAAGAAAAAGAATCTTTGTTGTAAATAATTATTGTTTTTAAAAATGAATCCAAAGAAAAAGAAAATAAATACATGGACAATGAAATTGATTTAGAAAAGAAAATCAAGGAACTAGATAATATTATTTACAAAGTGGGTCAATCTGCTCAAACAGTGCACATGTTAACAAAGCCACAAGTTTTTTATGATGACACTCGCAAACAAGCTCTTGGTTACCAAAATCCGTTTTATCTCAAGAAAGCTCAACGGATTAAGCCAACCTTGTATGATGGTAGTGTAATATCTAGTCAACATGTTGTTTTTCCTGTGATTGATGATGAAGAGACATTGATTTTGGAAGAAGTAAGTCGATCTAAAATGCTTGCAAAACAAAACGATCCAATTTCAAAAGAAAAGAAAATTAATACTACTCTAATTAATTATGTTGAGTTAAATCAATTGTCTGAAGATTTTGGAAAACGTTTTGTTTAACAAGAATTATCTGCTGAACAAGCTTTCTGGTTACAAACTTCTAACCTTAATACTGAACAATCTGATATTTCACCTGTTAGAATTGAAGCTCCTAGTGAACTTCCTAAGGTTAGTTTGGTTAATACAAATCTTAAAAAGCTTAGAATCCATCTTTCTAAATTTGACACCATGGTAAAAAACCATATTACACCTGATGCTATTATAGAAGGGAATAAGGACCGTGTTCATCATTGGTGCTCCTAACTTGCCGACATCATTGATCATGCACTTTTGAGTCTTGGTCGTCTTATCAGTGGAGAAAGGATTATGATTTCGGTTTGGAGACGTGGCTGGCGACTTTCATTTCCGTGGTTTGTATATTAATGATATAGCATTATACATAATTCTTCTGTATTTCATTATTTATCTTAAATTTCATTTGTACTTGCAACATGTTATTTTTAAGGTGGTAAAATGGATGGTGTATGTAGGAGACGCAGAGCATGCCCTTGACAAAAAGAATATAAGTGATATTTAATTTTTTAGCCTATATCAAGTAGAAAAGGCCATGGAAAACTTCAGCGACTCAAATAAGATAAAAAATAAAAACAATAATCATAAGTCATACCCGCCCATCAGGCGGGTTTTGCAACTAGTATATATATAGAGAGAGTTGGGATCAAATAACAAGTTTTCTTAAAATAAGAAGGATAAGAAGTAACTATAACCGCATATCCGAGATACACAGACTTAAATTAGATGCATCTCTATAATCTTAGATACATTATAACGCATCATAATGTGTTTTCTAGCTTTTAATTAGATGCATATGCGTATATTAGATGCATTTTATTTTTTTTCTTGTTTTTTGTTCCTCTGCATGCGCCAAAATCATGAAAATCAATTTGCACCATCTACGCATCAAATTAACGTTCGAAACTCAAAATGGTGCATCTAAATAAATGAGTAAACAAAGCATCTAATCAATCGTTGCTTCGAAATGTGTGGTTTTAGACACTTCCTCACAAACTTCTATATTTTAATATACATCTCATTGGATCTCTCACTAAAAATAAATAAAAATATAGATATATATATATATATATAAATATAATATATATAAATAATAATATATAAGCAAAAGGGAAGGTTCTAGTGAAAACCATATTCTTGCTAGAATAACCTAGACTACCTTAGAAAACCCAAACAGATCCCTAAACCAACCCAAACAGATGCCCTAAATTTTTCAGACAAAAAATTATGTTTTTCAAGGCAAATATGGCCTCTATATAATTCTGTAAAACAACTCAAAAACGACCAAACAGTATGCCCTAAAAATTTGTTTCAGGCTATATAAATTAATTAAAGGCATCTGTTTAAGTTTTATAGGCATCTTGGTTTGGTTTTTTGGTTTTTAAAGAATTAAATCTAGGCCAATTTGCCTGAAAAAACAATTTTTAGCCTGAAAAAATTAGGGCATCTGTTTGGTTTTTTTAGGGCATTTGTTTGGTTTTTCTGGGTTTTCTGGGTTTTTTTCATGATCCCATCCCTATATATATATATAACAATTGATTCAAATATGTATAAAAATTAAAGTAAATTGCAAAATTGGTCCTTGTGGTTTAGCCAAATTGCAGATTTGGTCCGTCAAATTTCGAAATTGCAAAAAACGTCCTTATTTTCAAGGTTTTGTTCCACTTTTGGTCCTTGGTCGACTTGAAATGACTAAAATACCCCTCTGTAATTTGGCCAAACCACAAGGACCATTTTTGCAATAATAAAAAAAATTATAAATTTATTTTTTTATTTCAGTTTAAGTTTAAGAGCAATAATTTAAAAAAAATTAAAATTATTTTTTATTTCGGTTTCAGTTTACGAGCAATAATAAAAAAAGAATTTTAATTTTAAACAGTCATTGGCACACCCGAAAACGAACTTTTTAAAGTTTTTTAATTTTTTTTTTATTATTGTCCGTAAATTGAAACAGAAATAAAAAATTTAAATTTTTAAAATTTTTTATTATTGCTCCTAAACTGAAACCGAAATTAAAAAGAAAATTATTTATTTTTAATTATTGCTGATAAACTGAAACCGAAATAAAAAAATAGTGTTTTTATTATTGCTCCTAAACTAAAACCGAAATAAAAATAAATAAAAAAAATTTCTTACAGTTTTTTTAAATTAATTTTTTTTATTATTGCAAAAATGGTCCTTATGGTTTGGTCAAATTACAGAGGGGTGTTTTAGTCATTTCAAGTCGAACAAGGACCAAAAGTGGAACCAAACCTTCAAAATAAGGACCTTTTTTGCAATTTTGAAATTTGACGGATCAAATCTGCAATTTGGCCAAACCGCAAGGACCATTTTTGCAATTTACTCTAAAAATTATGTGGGGATAAAAATATTCTGATTATATATATATTAAGCCTTATTTGAAACATTTTAATGCTCTCCCTCAATTTTTGAGGGTATTATATGATGTTAAGTATGTTAATTTGTAATTTTTTGAATTTACTAAGAAATTATTAAAAATTCGTACTCAAACACTATATATGCCAGTTCCTTCACTTATGTCAATTTGACTTGCCTTTACTCAAATATCAAATCAGCCAACTCATCAGCCATTTTAAGATCGAACGACCAACTGATGCTCTAAAGAGAAGCTTGCATACTGTATAGAAGTAGCAGCTACCTGTTTTTCTACAAGAAACACTCTAACAAGAGCTTTGGAAATTTCATCCACTAGTCTTTTAATGCCCTCATGGCCCTTCTTGCCTTACAACATAACATAAACAAAACTTCATTAGACCAAAACAAAATATTCAATTACTAATGAAGGAAACTACTTGGTGACACAATTTACATTTTAGATAGTCACAAATGCTTTCTTTAAAAACAAGACGTGACACAATTCAATTGTTAAATATTAACATATATATCCCCTCAATATAAAAATTAGAGTGTACTTTAAAATCTTGGATATATGATCTTAACACACCATGAGAAAGTATAACAAACGATGGAAACTGTTGAAAATCTTGCACTATTTTTGGAAGGCATTAACACACCATGGGAAGGCATTTCACTGTCCATTACATATTCAAAGCTGGAAACAATTACGAGAATGCAACACATGGCGGGAAACTGAAAAACCCTAATGCCTATATAAACAACCCTAATGTGTTCATTAATATCATTCGTGTTTAGTTTCTTTCGCATAGAAGAAGAAGAGATGGCAATGAAAAATTAAAAAAAATGTTGAGGCACCGTATGTTGTGAAGAGAGATTGGGAAGCTGTTGAGGCTATTTCTTCGCTCCAAAGTGTAGATGATGGTTTATTTTGTTTGTATTTTCAGAGAACCTGCTGATTTCGTTCTCTAAAACATTGTGTTCGAGTGTTTGGCGCTTTGTGTTCTTTTGATCTTGTTTCTTCTTAAAATCATTGTTCTTTATTGAAGTCATATACTGGAAGTGCAATTGCTCTTATTATTATCATCATGCTACTGTTGTTAGTGCAATTTTATGGATCGTATTGGTTAGTACAGGTCTTTGAAATTGTTTAACTACTCGTTGGTGAGTTGCGGTTAGTTGTATAACTAATGCATTTGCAACAGTTGCTTATGGAATTAGGCCCATATAGTCATTTCCATATGCTTCATTTGTCGTAGCAGAACATTATTGATCCTCTTGACCAATCCATGTGTAACTTAGAGAACGATTATAGGCGGTTTGTGATTTCATCATATGCTACCTTTAATCAATCATATTGAAAACCAATATATATGTACATTTGATAAAATGTGATATAAATAACACATTGATAAATATTTTAATTATCAATGAGAATTATGTTTTTAGTGATGACTTTATACTGATTCTAATTAGTACAATAAAATCCATAGTATTTGTATTTTGTAAGAATTTTTTAATAGTAAGAATCTTATATTTTTTCAGTGAGAATTATGTGTTGTTTGGTTTATGTGTAGTTTAATCATGCTATTATGTTGATGTCGAACAACTTGCCGGAGCTACAACGGCTAAACTAGATCGGATATGGGTAGACTTGGGTCGTAAAGAGATCAAGTCATAAAAATTCGGAGTTATGTCACATTTCAATGCAAAGATATCAAGTATAGTTGTCATATGGGTTGTGTATCCTTCCATTTAAATGGCAACCGTTCATTTGTTAAAATTCTTCATGCAAACCGAATGGATATAGCAAATCAATCAATCATCGTTAAAATATGATATTTAAGATTGTAAACCTTTGTGTAAGGTGACATGTAAAACAAATGTTCCCTTTCACAATAATTTTTAGCTCAAAATTGACTCAGGGGGTGCTTGTTATAGAATATATGGTGAGCTTGTTAGCTTAATTATGTATGGGTGATTTTCAAGAATTTGTATTTTCTAACTTCCTATTACGAGTCGGTGATGAAGTTTTACACGACGAGTAACGTGCATTGTTAGTTTTATCTCATAATTGTTGATGTAATGTTTTATTTTCAGTTTCACTAAATGTTTTTATAGGCTCGAATTTTTTCTCGAGTTGAATTATCACATGTTATAATCGTTTGAAATTACATGTTTATCTTTTGACTTTGAATTTTAAACGTTACATGTAACACTTACCACACTATCGCATATCGTTAATTATCTATCGTAAGGAATTTCAATTGCTATGCACCTGTACATTTCTACTTTTAAAAAGATATGCATTTAATATGTGATTAAAGAAATGCACAAACAAGTACATTGCAATCACACAAGTGTGTTCGAATCTTCTGAAAATATATACTATACTGATCTTAACAGTGTCAAAATCTTTTACAAATATAGGACCAATTTGAATACTTCAAACTTTTACTTTGATAAGTTTAGAAATGAATGTCCAAAAACTCTCTTAGCAAGTTTTCTAAAACAAAAAAATAACAAGATACATTTTCAAAACCTGTATGTTCCAAATTTATTAGTATCTAAACAAATATATTTGTCTTTTTAGTACATATCCTTGAGTCATTTCAACTCTTTTTTCCAAAACAAAAATCCTATTTTTTTTAACTTCTTTGCAATAATAATCTTTTGGTCAAACTCTACACAACTAATACAGTATATTCTCAACAAGTTCCTTTATTTGTGACATCCCCTTAATCCTATATATAATATAACATTCTAACCAGTAATACACTTGTATATTCTCGAGAATCATTAACAAATAACATATATATACAATGGAATCCACTGATGCTCACATGAAAAGTTGATGCTAACATGGTCGCTAATTCTATTGTGGAACCTGTTGTTGAATTCGTTCTTGAACATTTAAATACCAATCGTTTTGAAACCGAGGTTTGTGTTATACACCTGTTTAAAATTTTCAATGCTATCGTATACATTGTATACCTCTAATAAATCTTGTATTGCTTTTAGATTGACTGAAATAATGACCGCTTTTGCTCCTATGGAAGTAGGAACAGTTTTCGAACCTGCTAAGGCTTTGTTTGATGTAGAGGTAAACACGTACAACTATAAAAGTATTAGTGAAACCTGTCAAAGAGTTCAGTCAAAAAGGAGTCTACACCTTAAATGCAAAAACAAAAAAGTTTTACGTGAGGAGTAACGTGTTTTGTTAGGTTAATCACATTATTACATAAATTGATGTAATGTTTAGCTTTCATTTTCACTAAATATTTTTATATGTTTGATACATGTTAATATTTTTTTCGTCAATGTTCAATTATCGTATGTTACAAGCGTTTGCATTTACATTTTGATATTTTCACGTTCTATTTGAATGTTACATGGAAAAGCTTACCACAATATCGTTTATCGTTAATTATCGGCCGCTAGGAATTTCTGCCGCTATGCGCGGGTACTCGCCTAGTTTTATTACTAATGCTAATTGACATTCAAAAAAAAAGTTAATGCTAATTGACTTTGGAATGCACCATTAATGTCCAAGATCATGTTTTTGAAGAAGTTGATATTACACCAGAATAGATTATTACTACTTCCACAGGAATTTGGTGCCAATTGTAAAATTTATGCCCTCCATACAACTTTTACATTAAACCTTTAATATGTGCTAAACGTTTCAGTTCTGTGACCTCACCATCACATACTGTTGCAGGACCTATCTTGTCTACATTCACACATAAACTCACGTTTAACAATTAAACAGATATCCTATACACTTTTTCATATGGTGCCATCTATATTTGGCTAATTCATATTCCTCTTTTTATATGTTTAAAAAAAAGAAAATCATTATTTATTTGATCAAAAACTAAAAACAGAATTGTTGTGACCAATTTAAGTGGGTAGTTATCGTGTTAGTACAATTCTATCATCGATTGCATCTCAAGTTTCCTTTTTTACAATTCTCAAATCACTACCGTCCTCTCGACGAATGTAACACTGCTAATCATTTGAGAAGCGACAACACCGTAAGCTAGCTCCGATGGTGTCCAAGGAGTACATTATCCACGTTGTATATCTATAGTACTCGCTGCATGATCAACTTGGTAAATCAAACTTAATAATGATATCAATCTTTATCACATTTTCTGTGTTCGCGGAATGCTTCATTCTTGTCCCCAACTGATTAGATGATTTCTTTGATAGGTAGATGAGTTCCAAAAGTGATTGGGAATCGTGAATGCAAATTTTGATTATATGTGTGATATACTTTTTCATCTTAGCACAGGGAAACACGATGGAATTGAGATTTGAAAGTGAATAGCAACGCATGGCAAAAATTTCGTCAGACAAATACAGTAAAAGCTAAGAAGTATATGGAGGGTATAAAATTAAATTCACGTAAATTTTATGGGGATGAAGTAAAATCATCCGTGTAAATATCACCACCCGTTGTTGAAAGACACAATCTCAACCCTAAAACTTAGAAGCTTCATTTTTAATTTCCTAATTAACAAAACGGTTTTACACATGTCATAATGTGGTGCATGACATTTCTGGGAAAAATTGATTGCAAATGCTTAATGCAGAAAGTCATAATGACAAAGGGGCTCAATGTAAAAAACTAGTAGAAAAGCAGCTTGCAATATAGATAATTAAAGAATAAAGTAAGCTAATTAGGGGTGGCTCAGCACCCACTAGTCCCCTACTAGCTCCGCTCCTGCTTATAAAAGATAGATGGAATAGATCACCATAAACATACTTTTATTCACGTTCCTACACTATTGTCATCGAGTTTCATACTGTCAATTCTCCACTTTCATAACATGATTATATTCTCAGTTTTCTAAATTTACCTTTTTGTTATCTTAGCCTTCCAAAAAAAAAAAAATCACAGTAAAAAGCATCATGTTGAACCGTGCGTAGGTTTATCTATCATCTCATACATCATAGTATTGGTCATAATATAGTTAAAACAAGATGAAAAAGAATAAATAAGAATTGACAAGAAATTAGAATTCACTAATACGACATGGCATGAATTGCCCAATTTATATGTACAATTCGGATGGGCCGTTGGTGCATTGACACGAGTCTCGTCAATAATGCTGAAAGTTTGGGTAAAATATTGATTGATTTAGTCTTGATTTTAGTGACAAAATTTAATTCACAACTAGCACAAAGAAAATTAAATGGCTAGGAACAAGAAGTACAATGTACAAGAATGTGAAGGACAAAGGGAGAGATGGAAGTACTCGAATGGAAGGCATTGTATATGAATGGTGGAGGCCAGTAAAAGTATTATAAAAATAAATATTTTAAACATGAAAAGTTTGGAATCTGCCCACGAATCTCTCTCATAGTGTCCACACCTTTTTAACAAAATGAAGTCCCTTAGGATACCAGATTAATGAAGAAGCTGTTGTTTCGAAAAAATTTAGAAGCCTCAATTCAAAGTTTAATCATGTTGTAGCTGCAATCGAGGAAGCCCATGATTTATCCTCTTATTCATTTGATAAACTTATGAGCTCGTTACTCACTCATGAGGGAACTCCGCACAAGAACAAACCGAGGAGAAAGCATTCCAAGTTAAAGGTGACTCATCTTCAAAGGGTATAGTTGAAAGTTCTGATTTGAGAGGAAATAATAGAGGTGGTTATGGTGGGCGTGGTCGTGGCAGAGGTAGAGGCGGAGGAAGAAGTGAATCTGATGAAAGACAAAATAGGGACCCCATTCAATGGCGAAATTGCAACAAGTATAGCCACAAAGATGTTGATTACTGGAGCAAACCGAAAAGTGGTTCCATACACTATCAACACTGCAAGAAGCATGTACATAGAGATGTTAATTGTTGGAGCAAACCGAAAACAGAGCAACACCGTGCCAATTTTAGCGAAACTTCAAAGGAGAGATTATATATGGCCTATTCTCGTTAATGCATCAAATAAAGAAAATAATGTTTGGTATATTGACAGTGGGTGCTCGAATCATATGTGTGGTGCAAGATCCATGTTCAAAGAGCTTGACGAGTCCCAAAGAAAGGAAGTGACATTGGGGAATGACTGGAAAATGAAAGTTGAAGGGAAAGTTATATTGCAATTAAAACCACACAATGTAATGTCAGACTTCTCTATCATGTTGAGCATTTCCTTCATACTCATAATTTTTTTGCCTCATGTCAGGCAATTAATGTATAGTGGGCATTCTATATTATTTGATGATTCATGTGTTATCAAAGACAAAAAATCAGGAAAGATAGTTGCCAATATGACTCAGAATAGAATATTTCCTTTAGACATATCCATAGCTAAGAGCTTTGATTTAGTTACTGGAGCGAGTGTCAAGAACATATGGCATTTACGATATGGTCATCTAAGTATAAATGGATTGCAATTTTTGGAACATAAAGGTATGATTATAGGCCTGCACAAAATTGATACTATTGATTTTTGTGAGGATTGTGTATATGGAAATCAAAGTAGACCATCATTTCCTATAAGTATATCCATGTAAGTCCAACCTTGTGGCTTGATTTATACATGCAACTTATGTGGTCCATGTTCCATTGGATCTATAGGTCATATTTCAGACACTTTGTATGATGAGCTACAAAAATGAATTGGTGTATTTCTTAAAAATAAATAGAAGCACCTGATTATTTCAGAAGTATAAATCTTATGTGAGAAACAAAGTGGAATGATATAAAAAGTTCCTCGAATAGACAGGGAGGAGAAGTTCATCCAACAGAATTAATCATTCATTGTGGAGAATATGAATTCACGAGAACTTACCGAAACAAACCTTTATATTCCACCAAACAAAATGGCGTTAGCGGAGCGAAAAAAATCGCCCGAATGTAGAAATGAGTCGAAGAATAACCATAAACATATAATCATCATCATCGAACTCACTCCCACATTTATTTGTTTCATATTTAAGTCCAACCAGAGCTAGAAGTAATACCATGCAGACACTGGTACCAGATTCACACCACATAGACAAAGCATCAAAGTCTCTATCATATTTAAGGGTTTAAACCTAAGTGAAAACTCTAAAGTCAAGAACCAAATAGAAAATAACAATCACATAACCAGTACATTCAGTCCTTCAATTGATTTATAAAACCAGCTAAACCTAATGAAACAAGATCAACATCGGGTATTTCTAAAAGGATTTTATACTCATACAAATCAGGATCTCTTACAAACACGCCACCCCGATAATATTTGATCAAAAAAGTGGATGGTTGAGATTTAGATGGCATTTGTAAATATATAAAACAAGAAAGAGTGTTACTTTAATCAAACCCCTAAATTTAGAAAACCCTAATTTTTAAATTAAGATTAAACAATGAATCAAAACATAGAAATACAATAATTAAAGACCTATACATACCTTTATTGAGGAAGATGAAAACCCTAAACGCAGTTTATTAGATTAATTTGTTGATTAAGTTTTTGAGAGAAACTGGGAGTATCGAGAGAAACTGGCAGTTCATCATAAATGTAATTAACAATGATTTACTATTGTAAGTAGGATATAATCGTATCAATGTGATTATGTTATACGTACAAGGTAATTAACAGTTACTAAAAATATTGACGTAAAGAAAATGCACTGTTTGTAAATCTTTTTTTTAATGGCTAAGAAATTTTCATTAACAAAACTAGCAAGTAGCTAAAAAATACAATCAGATATAGATTGATACCAAAATGTAAAACTCAAAACACAAGCACCTAAATACTCATGAGACATTCACGAGACATCCAAAAACATCTCAAACCACTAAAAAGAGTTAAAATACTCCTCTAAACCACTTTTGAAATCTACCAAATCTTAGTGACAAACACAATCAAAATTGAACTTGCTCTATTCCGACTTCTCCAAAACTTCATCAAATGCAACCCCATGAAGATTTATTCCTGAAGAGTTATGTCTAAATCTTTTCCATGGATTTAATTAGAAGTGCACAATCTATTCATTTTGAACATTTAAATAGATTATAAGAGCTCAATATATTCATAGTTGCCTCGAATTCAACTTTATTTAAACATTAACCTTTTAGATTTTACATTGATAGTTTAGGTCAAATACTTTAAAAAAAGTATGGAAAAAAATATTGGACCTAAACGTTGACCTTTTAGATTTTCCATTGATGCTTTAGGTCTAAGACTTTAAAAAAAGTATTGGAAAAAAAGTATTGGACCTAAAGCATCAATTGAAAGTCTAAAAGGTCAAGGTTTTAATAATGTTGAAGTTGGGCCAAGTATGAATATATTGAGCTCTTATAATCTATTTAAATGTTAAAATAGAAGAAAAAAATCTTCTAATTAAATCCATGGAATACGACGTGTTAAAGAATTACACATATTGGTTTGGGCTTCGATGGTATAAGACTTCATTCCATTAGTTACCAGATTTGAATTCAAATTTGAAGAAACTTTATAGCCGAGTTTATAGCTTCTTGAGCTTTAGATCAAGACTTTTGGATCCTAACAGCACAATGTGACCTCTGTTTGGCGCTGAATGATTGCGTGTTGGCCATGTAACTTGGATGATTTAATTGAGGTCTAAAAAAGGTGTCCCCGCAAACACTTTTTGGAGGTGTGGCTCGAGTGTTTGACCTGTTTGAATTAGAAAAACGAAGCGTCCTTTGAGTGGTTTTGGAACACTTGTAGTCTTTGCCACTAAATCCTGATTCTGGATCTTGATAATGGTTGCGCCTTGATCGCCCATGTGGCCTATAAGGGTCCATTCCAACTATTTTTGGGCTCTCGTCATATGAATTTGTTGTAGAATCATATGAAGTTGAGAGTCGCTTGTTATGTATTAATCTTCTTGAGTCATTATCAAACCTCTCCTGAAATATTTAAAAGTGTAACACTTTTCTTAAATGAATATGAAAAACAAGTGTATCTTAGCCCATTTGATGGACATAAAATCACATTATTCTTAGAAAAATGAACGTAAAATTATAAAAGTGATCTTACAGTGGATTCTCCGTGACGGATTTCAGGTTGAACATCCAACTCATATCGAACAGCCAACTGAGCTCTAAGGAGAGCTTGCATACTGTATAGAGTAGCAGCTACCCGTTTTCTAACAAGGAACCCTCTAAAAAGAGCTTGGAATTTCACTAGTCCTTTTAATGCCCTCAGGGCCCTTCTTGCCTTAAAACATAAACAAACCTTCATTAAACCAAAACAAAATACTCAATTACTAATGAAGGAAACTACTTGGTAACATTGTGAATATATGATCATCCACATGTTTACATTTTAGATAGTCACAGATGCGTTCTTCGAAAACAAGACGTGACACAATTCATTTGTCAAATGTTAACATATATATCCCCTCAATATAAAAATTAGAGTGTACTTTAAAATCTTGGATATATGATCTCTACACACTTCGTGAATCTTATTTTATCTTCAATTTCATTTCATAAAGCTTCACACAATCACACGTACCAAAAATCAAATGTTCTTATGAGTTTCTAGCACACCTTTAATCGATGAAAGCTATGACAATTAATTACTACAACTTGCATCATATCATGAAGTTCCATGAGTTCCATAATACAATATGTGGTCATGAGCAAAGGCCAAACGTAACTATACAATTACCATTTAGATTTTATGACTTTAAGTACAACACTCAACCAAAATTTATCCATTACATACAATCTGAATGTTAATATAGTCTTGCGAGCAGCAGCCACAAATGACTAGGGCATACATATTATTTATTTATTTATCATTTATGCTCTTTATATTTTGTTTTATAGAAAGAATTAAAAAACTATATAACTGGTAAGAGCTACCATACAGTGGTTAAAACATGCAGATAAAAGCTATAAACTAAACCAGGATGTTGAAGAGAGACATGAATTGCAGCAGCCAAACACTAAAACATGCATCAACACTACACAATAGAATGTAGCAGCCAAACACAGTAAAACTGTAGCAGCCAAACAAAATAAACTGCAGACAGTCACAATTACACATTTAACTTGTAGTAGCCAGACACACAAACTCACAGAAAACTCACAGACTTATGCGCCGCATATGGTTCATAAATACAACAACTAAAATACAGATAAAAACTATAAACAAGCAAGTAAACTTGTTGCAATAGTAAAAATGTGTTTGGGATTGTGTCTTGAATAAATAATAATCTTAAATTATACAGTAATTATTTGAAAAATAAAAAAAGAGAACTTACCAAGTGACCTCTATAGACGGACTGAATCTTGGTGGCAGCCCATTTTTCCCTGCCACTAAATAAAGTATCCCTGCCGTCGCTAGTAAGTCTGACAACAGCCACCGCAGCTTGTGCGCCGGCCACATCTGTAGTGGTTGCCGCAACAGCAATAGCATGCTTATTTTGTTCTTTTTCTGAGGCAGACATGCATGACCTCATCCGAGTGGAATCATTTTCCACCGTCACCCTTTGTGACATATCCTTCATACATTTTCCAAAGATCCATCTCTTCTTTGTCTTCAATTTCATTTCATAAAGCTTCACACAATCACACGTACCAAAAATCAAATGTTCTTATGAGTTTCTGGCACACTTTTAATCGATGAAAGCTATGACAATTAATTACTACAACTTGCATCATATCATGAAGTTCCATGAGTTCCATAATACAATATGTGGTCATGAGCAAAAGCCAAACGTAACTATACAATTACCATTTAGATTTTATGACTTTAAGTACAACACTCAACCAAAATTTATCCATTACATACAATCTGAGTGTTAATAGAGTCTTGCGAGTAGCAGACACAAATGACTAGGGCATACATATTATTTATTTATTTATCATTTATGCTCTTTATATTTTGTTTTATAGAAAGAATTAAAAAACTATATAACTGGTAAGAGCTACCATACAGTGGTTAAAACATACAGATAAAAGCTATAAACTAAACCAGGATGTTGAAGAGAGAGACATGAATTGCAGCAGCCAAACACTAAAACATGCATCAACACTACACAATAGAATGTAGCAGCCAAACACAGTAAAACTGTAGCAGCCAAATAAAATAAACTGCAGACAGTCACAATTACATATTTAACTTGTAGTAGCCAAACTCACAAACTCATAGAAAACTCACAGAATTATGCGTCGCATATGGTTCATAAATACAACAACTAAAATACAGATAAAAACTATAAACAAGCAAGTAAACTTGTTGCAATAGTAAAAATGTGTTTGGGATTGTGTCTTGAATAAATAATAATCTTAAATTATACAGTAATTATTTGAAAAATAAAAAAAGAGAACTTACCAAGTGACCTCTATAGACGGACTGAATCTTGGTGGCAGCCCATTTTTCCCTGCCACTAAATAAAGTATCCCTGCCGTCGCTAGTAAGTCTGACAACAGCCACCGCAGCTTGTGCGCCGGCCACAGCTGCAGTGGTTGCCGCAACAGCAATAGCATGCTTATTTTGTTCTTTTTCTGAGGCAGACATGCATGACCTCATCCGAGTGGAATCATTTTCCACCGTCACCCTTTGTGACAGATCCTTCATACATTTTCCAAAGATCCATCTCTTCTTTGTTTTAGCATTACTGTTATCTATGTTTACTTTATCTTTCTTCATTCCTAATACCCCTCTAAACCACCTTGTAACTTTTCCCATATCTTTTTTCTTATCTAGCTCAAATAAGAAGCTATTTTTGTGATTGTGTTTTTTGATATATCTCTCCTAAAGGAGGGTGATAGGGTTTTATAGCCACAAGGTTCTTCACTTGCCTTCATTAACCCCTTAATTCAAGCAATCAACCATTCAATGACATAGGCAATCTCTGCAATTAAGCACAATCATACCATAAGTCCCATGCATCTAAATAAAGAAAGCTTAAATTAATATTATGGTAAGGATTTCTATTCAAATGACAAGGGAATATCTTCTCAATATAAGTTTTGTTATATTTCTTAGTCGTTGAAAAAAAAATTGTAACTTGGGATAAATGGTAATGATTTTCTATACTACTCTATAAAGAGTTTTCCACCAAATGTTTGAAATTGTTTAACTACTCGTTGGTGAGTTGCGGTTAGTTGTATAACTAATGCATTTGCAGCAGTTGCTTATGGAATTAGGCCCATATAGTCATTTCCATATGCTTCATTTGTCGTAGCAGAACATTATTGATCCTCTTGACCAATCCATGTGTAACTTAGAGAACGATTATAGGCGGTTTGTGATTTCATCATATGCTACCTTTAATCAATCATATTGAAAACCAATATATATGTACATTTGATAAAATGTGATATAAATAACACATTGATAAATATTTTAATTATCAATGAGAATTATGTTTTTAGTGATGACTTTATACTGATTCTAATTAGTACAATAAAATCCATAGTATTTGTATTTTGTAAGAATTTTTAATAGTAAGAATCTTATATTTTTTCAGTGAGAATTATGTGTTGTTTGGTTTATATGTAGTTTAATTATGCTATCATGTTGATGTCGAACAACTTGCCGGAGCTACAACGGCTAAACTAGATCGGATATGGGTAGACTTGGGTCGTAAAGAGATCAAGTCATAAAAATTCGGAGTTATGTCACATTTCAATGCAAAGATATCAAGTATAGTTGTCATATGGGTTGTGTATCCGTCCATTTAAATGGCAACCGTTCATTTGTTAAAATTCTTCATGCAAACCGAATGGATATAGCAAATCAATCAATCATCATCAAATGTTCCCTTTCACAATAATTTTTAGCTCAAAATTGACTCAGGGGGTGCTTGTTATAGAATATATGGTGAGCTTTTTAGCTTAATTATGTATGGGTGATTTTCAAGAATTTGTATTTTCTAACTTCCTATTACGAGTCGGTGACGAAGTTTTACACGACGAGTAACGTGCATTGTTAGTTATATCTCATAATTGTTGATGTAATGTTTTATTTTCAGTTTCACTAAATGTTTTTATAGGTTCGAATTTTTTCTCGAGTTGAATTATCGCATGTTATAATCGTTTGCAATTACATATTGATCTTTTCACTTTCAATTTTAAACATTACACGTAACATTTACCACACTATCACATATTGTTAGTTATCTACTACAAGGAATTTCCGTTGCTATGCACCTGTACATTTCTACTTTTAAAAAGATATGCATTTAATATGTGATTAAAGAAACGCAAAAACAAGTACATTGCAATCACACAAGCGTGTTCAAATCTTCTGAAAATATATACTGATGTTAACGGTGTTAAAATCTTTTACGAATATAGGATCGATTTGAAATACTTCAAACTTTTACTTTAATAAGTTTAGAAACGAATGTCCAAAAACTATGTTAGCAAGTTTTCTAAATCAAAAAAATAACAAGATACATTTT
This sequence comes from Tanacetum coccineum, assembly GCA_026074375.1. Lineage (NCBI taxonomy): Eukaryota > Viridiplantae > Streptophyta > Magnoliopsida > Asterales > Asteraceae > Tanacetum > Tanacetum coccineum. The sequence continues at coordinate 64,212 of BQNB010011918.1, forward strand.
CAAAACCTGTATGTTCCAAATTTATTTGTATCTTAACAAATATATTCATGCAAACCGAATGGATATAGCAAATCAATCAATCATCATCAAAATATGATATTTAAGATTGTAAACCTTTGTGTAAGGTGACATGTAAAACAAATGTTCCCTTTCAAACAAAAAATAAAAAAAAATTTTTAGCTCAAATTGACTCAGGGGGTGCTTGTTATAGAATATATGGTGAGCTTCTTAGCTTAATTATGTATGGGTGATTTTTCAAGAATTTGTATAGATAGAGTTTTGGTTACCAAGTTAACGGTGACACGAGATCATTTGAATTATGCATGAATCGCATAAAGAACCAGTATTCTATTCATCCAGGATCCGACAAAATGTACCATGCCCTGAAGATGTTATATTGGTGGCCAAACATAAGGGCTGACATCGCCACATATGTCAGTAAATGCCTGACTTGTGCCAAGGTAAGAGCTGAACATCAGAGGCCCCTCTGGTTTATTGGTCCAACCCGATATACCAGAATGGAAGTGGGAGAAGATAACAAATGGAATTTCATACACCAAACTACCCAAAAAACTGCAGCAAGATACATTCCGATTGGATCATTGTTGATCGTCTTACTAAGTCTGCGCACTTTTTGCCAATGAAGGAGACAGATTCAACAGAAAAATTGACAAGGCTGTACATGAAGGAGATAGTAGCAAGACATGGAATACCGGTGTCAATCATCTCCGATCGTGATAGCCATTTCACTTCGAGAGTTTGGCAATCCTTGCATAAAGCATTAGGTACGCAGTTGAACCTGAGTCTGGCCTATCCCCCCACCCTCAAGTACCGAACAACGGTCAAAGTGTAAGAACCATTCAAACATTAGATAGAACATGCTAAGAAGCTTGCGTGATTCACTATCGGGATGGGTGGGATAGACACCATGCCCCTTGGTAAAATTCTCGTACTAATAACAGATTATCACACGAGTAACAAAGCTGCACCGTTCGAAGAATTTACGGTATGAGAAAGTGTCATTCGCAAACGCCGTTTTGTTGGGCTAAAGTTGGAGAAGCATAACTTACCGGACCAAAGATTATTCACGAGACTACGGAAAATATTTTCAAGATTAAAGTGGTTACGCATGCACGTTGCACAGTGATCGACAAAAGAGTTATGCTGACAAGAGGCGTAGGCCCCTTGAATTTGAAGTCGGAGACTAAGGTTTATGCATCAAGGTCTCAGTCCCGTGAAGGTGTAATAGCGATTTGGGAAACGTGAAAAGTTTGAACCTCGTTATATTGTCTCATTAAATCATAGAAAGGATTGTTCCAGTAGCTTACTGTTTAAACTTGCATCAAGAACTTAGTCGAGTACACAACGTGTTTCACATTTGCAACCTGAAGAGGTGTTTGTCTGACGACACACTTGTTATCCCCCTGGAGGAAATCCAACTCGACGATAAACTCAACTTCGTTGAAGAACCCGTAGAGATCATGGACGTGAGGTCAAACAACTCAAGCGAAGCCGTATACCTATCGTCAAAGTCCGTTGGAATGCGCGAAGAGGTCCAGAATACACGTGGGAACATGAGGACCAGTTCAAGAGCAAATACCCTCATTTGTTTGCGAAATCGCAGTCTCCTACAACGTCTTGATTTCGAGGGCAAAATCTTCTAACCTGGGGAGGCTGTGGCACCCCGTGAGAAAATTTAATTCTCTTTCCATTAAGTAAAAGCCATGTACTGCAAGTTTGCCAGCTTACCATTAAATTCAACGAGAAGTCGTCTTATGATCGTCAATACATCGCTTCTGTCTGGAAAAATTTATTTTCGGCACGCGAATGATCGCCGTATTATCTCTACGTCTATAAGAATATTTTAGAACACAAATAACGACGATAAAAAACCATACTTATTTCCCATTGGTGAAACGAGACTATTTACTCGTAGCTCACTTTATAAAATCACCACATTCAAATTTATAACTATGATAACTTGAGTAATTCTCACAAAAGATGAAATAAAACTGCACACATATACTTATAGGATCCAACATCAGATGCATACTCACATGACAACTTTAATAACAATATGCCATGAAAGTCTAATATTAGATATGTATACATATGCAAAATAATAGAACATCATCATCACTAGTCCTTACACACACTACCCTACTACTTTATCAATTTGAAAACTTCCAAACACATGGAATACGTATCAATGAATCTAAAAGAGATACAATTGAAATGTAGGAAATAGTAATATTCTTTAATAGTATTACAAAAGAGAAATGATAGCTAACAGTATTATAAACAGCTACTGTGATTCAAACAACGCGTATATATAAGTTGTGGCCACTCACATGCAATATTTCAGTAATCTATCCCACAAAACGAGTATAAAACGAGGAACCATGCACTAGCTATTCTATCACAACTAAATATTGAAAAACAAAAGTTAAACGATACGCTTTGAGTAAAGACCTTCCATGGAGGATGTCGGCCTATGAGAAGTAGCAGCCACGGGGGGGGGGATAGTTCAAATCTTACCACCATCTCTTCCTTCTCACCATCTTCCAATAAGCTCGGACCTCGGTAACATTAACGTTCATATGTCATTACTCGTAGTTAACAAACCTCGGTTTTCTTCTTCACGACGTGTACACGACTTGCATGATAAGAACCATGCAAGGTTCACATATAAACACGCATGAAATGAAGGTAGTCGTGCCATGTATAGATGTAAACGAAACAATGTAACATACGTTAAAAATAGATAGCAGACCACGGGAGATTTCACACATGAAATAATAACGGGGCATGCATGGAAAACGAACAAACAACCTGAATGAAACTTCACCAACTCAGAACAAGCATGTAATGTAACTCACGGGCTTACTAACACTAGCAATACCCAAGGTTTCATGCTTAGTTGTAGAACCCATATGTGGTGGTCTCGGTTTGCACCCAGGGACGGTACCGCATTAAACCATGAGTCAAGCCCACACAAGAGACTACTTGGGCGCAGAGACGAGCACAATATGCTCGTTGGTTTGCAACCCAGGCCTCATGAACTCGTGACCCATATGATGGTGCTCATGCACGGCAACAGTGGGCAGCACCACTGTCGAAACAGTGTATTTTCCACTGTACGCCGCTGCTATTTTGAGCAGTCAAGTGAGTCATGAGAAACACCCTATCACTCAAATTTCGACCTTACGATGTTCTCTATAGAAATAAATACCATGCAAAGTAGAGAGGAGAACCTATATATAAGTTGTTATGGGTGCGTGGGTGAAAGACGAAGACACCACAACAGTGGTTGTCAACCCACTGTTGGGTCGTGGGCAGGGAAACAGAAAAATAGAAAAGAACAATAAGTGTAAGGCCAAATGTATATCATGATGCTTTATAAAATAATACATGTGACTTCTATTTGTCAGTTTGGTAAAAACTCATTTTATTAAATCTATTTCAATGTCTTGAGTCGCTTGCACCGAAACTAAAAGATTGAAAAGTTCATTAACGAAAAATGTTTATTCGATGGGTGAAATACTAAACAACGTTTTAATGACTTTAATTTTGTGACAACGAAACCGAGTCCTTAAAATCGGTAAGTAAATTTAAGCGGTTTTAAATAAAACTTTTTAATCGCTAAGACAATTTTAAAGATTAAACGGGATGTTAAACATAAAAAGTTATAAAAAATATAAGATATAAACGTTAATACATATATACGTACATTATTGGGAGTCAAGGATAAAAAAATTATATATATCTTCTGATAAGCAACTTAAAACGACTCGAGCGAACTGTGAAATATAAATTTGATAGTTACAAATTAATTGACGGTTTCGAAGTAAATAAATAAACGCGATAAATATAAAAACTGGTAACTTATAAATAATGTTTATATTTTCTTAGATCACACAAACTTATAAATATAAGTGCGACGCAAAATAATCCTGTACATACTTGTAGTTGTAAAGTCACATTTGAACCAACGGTCTAATTAAAACGCTTTAAAACGACTCATAATCAACCTACCCTTTGTCCCAATTGCCTTAAACACAGTTTCATAGCATGTAGTATTTTTTTAGAATGAAAACCTCAATACTTGTCATAATTACTTAGTGTTTGACTGAGTCTCTTTTGACGAATAGTTGAAACCGATATCTGTCCCAGGCGATTTATCTGACAAGGTGAGTATCATAAGCCCCTACTCTACTGGTTAAAATCATCTTTTTGGGTAAGAACATTGCCTTATTTTAAACATTTGGAATACAAGTACAATTACTCATTACTGAGTAGGTCAAAGTCCTGAATTAAACCCAAGTGCAATTGCCCGATTCATCAAGAACCGTCAATCTTTGTGAGCGCGCACTTTATGGATAGAATTATCGGATTGACCAATCCGTGTTTGTCTGGGACTGACATTATTCAACAAACAAGTTTCATTGAGTCAGACTACGGGTGTCCATGTAGACACTTGCGAAGGCATCATTTACTGTTGGTATATGTTAAAACGTTTAGTGTCATGATCTAAGAATATAGTAATGCAATTTATAATACTTGTATCTTTATATTGTCATATGCGGTGAAATCTTGTGATTCATAACACTAAACATCTTCTGCGTAAAACAAACCTATAACTCACAACTTTTAGTTGACACTTTAGCAATGTTTTTCCTCAGGTATTAAGAATAAGAAAAGGCTATATGAAGTCCTCATGCATTGCAGTCATTTTTTACCATTATCTGAAGAATCACTTGTACTATTAAAAACATTGTCGTTTGCTATTTTATTTTATGCCTTCCGCTCAAATGTTTAAACAAGATTTAATTATTTCCAATTCCAAGTGATCCGAATTGTCTTAAAAAACGTCCTAATATAGAAGGTAAATCGTTCTGTATTCCTTAGAAGTATGATAATCACAAGTCACACTCCATCTTTGCCATTATACACTGATATTTTGGGGTTGACATTCCGTTGCTATGCCACTGTGGCATTTCTACTTTTAAAAAGATATGCATTTAATATGTGATTAAAGAAACGCACAAACAAGTACATTGCAATCACACAAGCGTGTTCAAATCTTCTGAAAATATATACTGATCTTAACAGTGTCAAAATCTTTTACAAATATAGGACCGATTTGAAATACTTCAAACTTTTACTTTGATAAGTTTAGAAATGAATGTCCAAAAACTCTCTTAGCAAGTTTTCTAAAACAAAAAAATAACAAGACAACATTCAAAAGCCTTGTATGCACCAAATATTATTGTATCTTACAAATATATTTTCTTTCTCTTTAGTACATCATCCCTTTAGTCGTTTTAACTCTTTTTTTTTCCAAAACGAAAATCCTATTTTTTTTAACTTGTTTGCAATAATAATCTTTTGGTCAAACTCTACACAACTAATAGAGTATATTCTCAACAAGTTCCTTTATTTGTGACATCCCCTTAATCCTATATATAATATATAACATTCTAACAAGTAATACCCTTTGTATATTCTCGAAAATCATTAACAAATAACATATACATACAATGGAATCCACTGATGCTCACATGAAAAGTTGATGCTAACATGGACGCTAATTCTGTTGTGGAACCTGTTGTTGAATCCGTTCATGAACATTTGAATACCAATCGTTTGAAATCCAGAGGTTTTGTGTAATACCACATTGTTTATAATTTTTCAATGCTATCATATACATTGTATACCTCTAATAAATCTTGTATTGCTTTTAGATTGACCAGAAATAATGACCGCTTTTGCTCCTATGGAAGTAGGAACGGTTTTCGAACCTGCTGAGGCTTCGTTTGATGTAGAGGTAAACACGTACAAACTACAAAAGTATTAGTGAAACCTGTCAAAGAGTTCTGTTAAAAAGGAGTCTACACCTCAAATGCGAAGTCCAAAAAGTTTTACGTGAGGAGTAACGTGTTTAGTTAGGTTTATCACATTATTACATAAATTGATGTAATGTTTAGCTTTCATTTTCACTAAATGTTTTTATATGTTTGATACATGTTAATAATTTTTTCGTCAATGTTCAATTATCGCATGTTACAAGCGTTTGCATTTACATTTTGATATTTTCACGTTCTATTTGAACGTTACACGGAAAAACTTACCACAATATCGCTTATCGTAATTAACCCGCAAGCTAGAGAAATTTCTGCCGCTATGCGCGGGTACTCGCCTAGTTTTATTACTAATGCTAAAGGTTAAATGATTGCCTTAAATATGTGATTGTTATATTGAATGCACCATTATGTCCTAATGCATTGTTGAAGGAAGTTGATATTTACACAGAATAGATATTACTACTGCAACAGGAATTTGGTGCCAATGTAAATTTATGCCCTCCATACCCTTTTACATTAAACCTTTTTATGTGCTAAACGTTTCAGTTCCGGTGAACTCACCCATCACATACTGTTGCAGGGACACTATCCTGTTTCTACGTTCACACATAAATAGAATGAGTTGGGTGTATTTTCTTAAAAATAAATTAGAAGCATCTGATTATTTCAAGAAGTATAAATCTTATGTGGAGAAAAAAAGTGGCAGGAATATCAAAGTTCTTCAAACAGACACGGGAGGAGAGTTCATGTCAACAGAATTTTTCATTTTTTGCGTAGAATATGGTATTCGCAGATAACTTACCGCACCTTATACGCCACAACAAAATGGCGTAGCGGAGCAAAAAAAATCACACGAATGTAGAAATGAGTCGAAGCATAACCATAAACATTATAATCATCATCATCTAACTCACTTCCACTATCATTATTTTGTTTAATTTTAAGTCAAACTCAGAGCTAGAAGAATACACATGCAAGACATGGTCATGATTAACACAACATTGGACAAAAGCATCAAAGTCAGTATCATATTTCAAGGGTTTTAATCATAAGTGAAACTCTAAGCCAGGAACCAAATAGAAAATAGACTTCACAGAACCAGTACATTCAGTCTTCAATTGATTTATATAACTGGCTAAACCTAATGAAACAAGATCAACATCGGGTATTTCAGAAAGGATTTTATACTCATACAAAACAGGATCTCTTACAAACATGCCACTCCGATGATATTTGATCAAAAAAGTGGATGGTTGAGATTCAAATGCCATATGTAAATATATAAAACAAGAAAGAGTGTTACTTCAATTAAACCCCTAAATTTAGAAAACCCTAATTTTTAAATTAAGATTAAACAATGACTTAAAACATAGAAATACAATAATTAAAGACCCATACATACCTTTATTAATGTGGCGCATGATATTTCTGGGAAAAATTGATTGCAAATGGCTTTTTAAAACTGTGTTTCTTATAAACAGGGGGAGTCAGGATTTTTAGTTAGGGGGCCTGACAATGCTTAATGCGAAAAGTCATAATGATAAGGGGGCTCAATGTAAAAAACTAGTAGAAAAGCAGCTTGCAATATAGATAATTAATGAATAAAATCGATTCTACTTTGGGGTGGTCAGACCACCATAGTCACCGCCTACTAGCTCCGCCCTCTGCTTATAAATATGAAGGGGATAGATTTTCCTAACATTACTTTATTCACTTTCATACACTATGTCATCGTTGTTTCGTTCTGTCAATTCTCACTTTCATACACCATTTTATTCTCAGTTTTCTGCATTTAAATTTTTGTTATCTTTGCCTTCTGAAAAAAATCACAGTAAAAAGCATCATGTTGAACCATGCGTAGGGTTATCTATCATCTCATACATCATAGTATTGTCTTATTTTAGTTAAAACAAGATGACAAAGTATAATTAGAATTGACAAGAAGTTAGATTCTATATTACGACATGACATGAATGGCCTAATTATACGTACAATTCGGATGGGCACTGGTGCATGACTCAGAGTCTCGTAATATTGCTGGAAGGTTTGGGATAATATTGATGGATTGTAGTCTTGATTTTAGTGACAAAAATTTTTCTTTCTCAATCTTAGCACAATAGAAAATTAAATTGGCTAAGAACAGAAGTAAATGTACATGAATGATGGACGAGGAGGTGATGGAAAGTTAGCGTGAATGGAGGTATTGTATAATGAATGGTGGAGGGGACAGAAGAAAAAAGTATTATAAAAAATTAAATATTTAAACATGAAAAGTTCGAAATCTGCCCAACATTATCTCTCAAGAGTGTCCACCCTTTTTAAAAAAATGAAGTCTTATGGAGACCAGATTAATGAAGAAGCTGTTGTTTCCAAATTTTTGAGAAGCCTCAATTTAAAGTTTAATCATGTTGTAGCTGCAATCGAGGAAGCCCATGATTTATCATCTTATTCATTTGGTGAACTTATAAGCTCGTTACTCACTCACGAGGGAACTCCGCACAAGAACAAACCAAGGAGAAAGCATTCCAAGTTAAAGGTGACTCCTCTTCAAAGGGTATAGTTGAAAGTTAGAAATAATAGAGGTGGTTATGGTGGCCGTGGTCGTGGCAGAGGTAGAGGCGGAGGAAGAAGTGAATCTGATGAAAGACAAAATTTTTTAGGAACCCCATTCAATGGTGAATTGCAAACAAGTATGGCCACAAAGGATGTTGATTGTGGAGCAAAACAGAAAGTGGTTTCCATCCACTTATAACACTACAAGAAGATGGAATTGAGTGTTGATTGTTGGAGCAACCGGAGAAAACGCGAGCTACACTTATGCAATTTTAGCGAAACTTCAAAGGAGAGATTATTTACGGCATATTCTCGTTAACGCATCAAATAAAGAAAATAATGTTTGGTATATTGATAGTGGGTGCACGAATCATATGTGTGGTGCAAGATCCATGTTCAAAGAGCTTGACGAGTCCCAAAGAAAGGAAGTGACATTGGGGAATGACTGGAAAATGAAAAGTTAAGGGAAAGTTATATTGCAATTAAAACCACACAATGTAATGTCAGACTTCTCTATCATGTTGAGCATTTTCATCTTTTATCTCATTAATTTCTAAGTTGTCGGTCAAATTAATGTATTGTGGGAATTCTATATTATTTGATGATTCATGTGTTATCAATGACAAAAATTCAGGAAAGATAGTTGCCAATATGACTTAGAATAGAATATTTCCTTGTGACATATCCACGGTTGAGAGTGATTTAGTTGCTGGAGCGAGTGTCAAGAACATATGGCATTTACGATATGGTCATCTAAGTATAAATGGATTGCAATTTTTGGAACATAAAGGTATGGTTATAGGCCTGTCCAAAATTGATACTATTGATTTTTGTGAGGATTGTGTATATGGAAATCAAAGTAGACCATCATTTCCTATAAGATTATTACATGTGAGGTACATCTTGCCTTTGATTAGATACTTGACAACTATGTGGTCCGATGTCCGTTGATTCTGTAGGTCGTTATTTTCTACACTCTATTGATGACTACAATAGAGTTGGGCGTATTTTCTTAAAAATAAATTAGAAGCATCTGATTATTTCAAGAAGTATGTGGAGAAACAAAGTGGTAGGAATATTAAAGTTCTTCGAACGGACAGGGGAGGAGAGTTCATGCCAACAGAATTTATCATTCTTTGTGGAGAATATGGTATTCACAGAGAACTTACCGCACCTTATACACCACAACAAAATGGCGTAGCAGAGCGAAAAAATTGCACGAATGTAGAAATGAGTCAAAGAATAACCATAAAGATTATGATTAACACCACATTGGACAAAAGCATCAAAGTCAGTATCATATTTCAAGGGTTTTAATCCTAAGTGAAACTCTATGCCAGGAACCAAATTAAAAATAGACTTCACAGAACCAGTACATTCAGTCTTCAATTGATTTATAAAAGCAGCTAAACCTAATGAAACAAGATCAACATCGGGTATTTTAGAAAGGATGTCATACTCATACAAAACAGGATCTCTTACAAACACGCCACCCTGATGATATTTGATCGAAAAAGTGGATGGTTGAGATTTAGATAAATATATAAAACAAGAAAGAGTGTTACTTTAATCAAACCCCTAAATTTAGAAAACCCTAATTTTTAAATTACAATTAAACAATTACTCAAAACGTAGAAATACAATAATTAAAGACCCATACATACCTTTATTGGGGAAGATGAAAACCCTAAACGCAGTTTATTAGATTAATTTGTTGATTAGGTTTTTGAGAGAAATTGGGAAGAATTGAGAGAAAGGGAGAGAATAATGTGTGATCCCTAGCCCCCTTTTATAATTAAATGTTTTAAAAAATTAACGTCAACCAGCCAACGTTTGACACTCAACCGTAATTTAAGGTTAAAAACTTTCATGGGTAACTTATGTAAACGGTTAACATAAATGGGTAACTATTTGAAACCAAAAAATACTTTAGTAACATTGGTTGAACATTTGGCCAAACTTTAGTACTTATTTGTGTATTAACCCTTTCTTTTCTTAACCCACTATACTATTTTTGACATATGCCTGATCATATTGTAAAGGATTATTAAGTAAGAGTATATCATTCCAAAAAGGATACCATTAACTAAAAAATTATATGTCATGGTAATTGTAAGTATGTTGTGTACATAATCACTAGGATATCGTTGTCTAATCTATATAAATGTATTAACAATGATTTACTATTGTATGTAGGTTATATCGTAATATTGTATTATGTTATAACGTATCAAGTACTTAAACAGTTACTAAAATTATTGTCGTAAGAGAAAATGCATGTTTGTAAAAAAATTGAATGGCTAAGAAATTTTATTAACAAAACTTAGCAAGTAGCTACCAAAATACATCAGATATAGATTGATACCAAAATGTAAAACTCAAAACACAAGCACCTAAATACTCATGAGACATTCATGAGACATCCAAAAACATCTCAAACCACTAAAAAGAGTTAAATACTCCTCTAAACCACCTTTGAAATCTACCAAATCTTAGTGACAAACACAATCAAAATTGAACTTGCTCTATTCCGACTTCTCCAAAACATCATCAAATGCAACCTCATGAAGATTTATTCCCGAAGCGTAATGTCTAAATCTTTTCGATGGATTTAATTAGAAGTGCTCAATCAATTCATTTTGAACATTTAAATAGATTATAAGAGCTCAATATATTCTTAGTTGCCTCAAATTCAACTTTAATTAAACATTAACCTTTTAGATTTTACATTGATAGTTTAGGTCAAATACATTAAAAAAAAGTATGGAAAAAAATATTGGACCTAAACATTGACCTTTTAGATTTTTCCATGAAAAAAGTGCAAATATGCTTCATGTGGTTTGCAAAAATTGCAGACTTACTCCCAACTTCACAAAAGTGCAGGTGACCTCCCCAGTTTGAAACTTTCATTGCACTCGTGCTCCTTGCCAGGGAGCACGAATGCAATGGGAATTGAAACTTCCATTGCACTCGTGCTCCCAGCTAGGGAGCATGAATGCGACACAAGTTTCGTTTTGAGGAGGCCGCCTGCACTTTCGTGAAGTTGGGGAGCAAATCTGCAAATTTAGGAAACCACAGGGAGCATATTTGCAGATTTCTCCTTTTCCATTGATGCTTTAGGTCTAAGACATAAAAAAAAGTGTTGGAAAAAAAGTATTCAACCTAAAGCATCAATTGAAAGTCTAAAAGGTCAAGGTTTTAATAAGGTTGAAGTTGGGCCAAGTATGAATATATTGAACTCTTATAATCTATTTAAATGTTAAAAAAAAGAAAAAATCTTCTAATTAAATCCATGGAATACGACGTGTTAAAGAATTACACATATTGGTTTGGGCTTCAATGGTATAGACTTCATTCCACTAGTTACCAGATTTGAATTCAAATTTGAAGAAACTTTATAGCTGAGTTATAGAAAAACGAAGCGTGCTTTGAGTGGTTTTAGAACACTTGTAGTCTTTGCCAATAAATTTTGATTTTGTATCTTGATAATGGTTGCGCCTTGATCGCCCATGTGGCCTATAAGGTTCCATTCCAACTATTTTTAGGCTCTCGTCATATGAATTTGTTGTAGAATCATATGAAGTTGAGAGTCGCTTGTTATGGATTTCTCTTCTTGTGTCATTATCAAACCTCTCCTGAAATATTTAAAAGTGTAACACTTTCTTAAATGAATATGAAAAACAAGTGTATCTTAGCCCATCTGATGGACATAAAATCACGTTATTCTTAGAAAAATGAACGTAAAATTATAAAAGTGATCTTACAGTGGATTTTCCATGACGGATTTTAGGTTGAACAGCCAACTGATATCGAACAGCCAACTCAGCCCTTTTAGATCGAACAGCCAACTGAGCTCTAAGTAGAGCTTGCATACTGTATAGAGTAGCAGCTACTTGTTTTCTAACAAGGAACCCTTTAACAAGAGCTTGGAATTTCACTAGTCCTTTTAATGCCCTCAAGGCCCTTCTTGCCTTAAAACATAAACAAAACTTCGTTAGACCAAAACAAAATACTCAATTACTAATGAAGGAAACTACTTGGTGACACAATTTACATTTTAGATAGTCACAAATGCGTTCTTCGAAAACAAGACGTGACACAATTCAATTGTCAAATGTTAACATATATATCCCCTCAATATAAAAATTAGAGTGTACTTTAAAATCTTGGATATATGATCTCTACACATTTCATGAATCTCATTTTATCTTCAATTTCATTTCATAAAGCTTCACACAATCACACGTACCAAAAATCAAATGTTCTTATGAGTTTCTAGCACACCTTTAATCGGTGAAAGCTATGACAATTAATTACTACAACTTGCATCATATCATGAAGTTCCATGAGTTCCATAATACAATATGTGGTCATGAGCATAAGCCAAACGTAACTATACAATTACCATTTAGATTTTATGACTTTAAGTACAACACTCAACCAAAATTTATCCATTACATACAATCTGAGAGTTAATAGAGTCTTGCGAGTAGCAGCCACAAATGACTAGGGCATATATATTATTTATTTATTTATCATTTATGCTCTTTATATTTTGTTTTATAGAAAGAATTAAAAAACTATATAACTGGTAAGAGCTACCATACAGTGGTTAAAACATGCATATAAAAGCTATAAACTAAACCAGGATGTTGAAGAGACATGAATTGCAGCAGCCAAACACTAAAACATGCATCAACACTACATAATAGAATGTAGCAGCCAAACACAGTAAAATTGTAGCAGCCAAACAAAATAAACTGCAGACAGTCACAATTACACATTTAACTTGCAGTAGCCAGACTCACAAACTCACAGAAAACTCACAGAATTATGCGCCGCATATGGTTCATAAATACAACAACTAAAATACAAATAAAAACTATAAACAAGCAAGTAAACTTGTTGCAATAGTAAAAATATGGTTGGGATTGTGTCTTGAATAAATAATAATTTTAAATTATACAGTAATTATTTGAAAAATAAAAAAAGAGAACTTACCAAGTGACCTCTATAGACGGACTGAATCTTGGTGGTCATACCATCTTCCCCTGACCTAAAAAGTATCCGTGCCTTCGCTAGTTAGTCTTTGCAACAGACCAGCGCTTGTGCGCCGGCCACAGCTGCAGTGGTTGCCGCAACAGCAATAGCATGCTTATTTTGTTCTTTTTCCAAGGCAGAAATGCATGACCTCATCCGAGTGGAATCATTTTCCACCGTCACCCTTTGTGACAGATCCTTCATACATTTTCTAATGCTCCATCTCTTCTTTGTTTTAGCGGTACTGTTATCTATGTTTACTTTATCTTTCTTCATTCCTAATACCCCTCTAAACTACCTTGTAACTTTTCCCATATCTTTTTTCTTATCTAGCTCAAATAAGAAGCTATTTCTGTGATTGTGTTTTTTGATATATCTCTCCTAAAGGAGGGTGATAGGGTTTTATAGCCACAAGGTTCTTCACTTGCCTTCATTAACCCCTTAATTCAAGCAATCAACCATTCAATGATATAGGCAATCTCTGCAATTAAGCACAATCATACCATAAGTCCCATATCTAAATAAAGAAAGCTTAAATTAATATTATGGTAAGGATTTCTATTCAAATGACAAGGGAATATCTTCTCAATATAAGTTTTGTTATATTTCTTAGTCGTTGAAAACAAAATTGTAACTTGGGATAAATGGTAATGATTTTCTATACTACTCTATAAAGAGTTTTCCACCAAATCTTGAAAGTGAAATTGTGGAAAAACTGAATTCTAATTTTGGAATGTACGCAAGGCTGGATAATTCATCTATAAAAAACGCATGGCTGGCTCATTTTGATATTAATTGATTGACATTGATACTAATTGGTGGAAACCTTTTAAAATTGTCAACTCTTCACACGCATGGAAACTAATACACACAAATTGAAATTGTTAGCACACCATGAGAAAGTATAACAAACGATGGAAATTGTTGAAAGTCTTTCACTATTTTTGGAAGGCATTAACACACCATGGGAAGGCATTAACACACCATGGGAAGGCATTTCACTGTCCATTACATATTCAAAGCTGGAAACAATTACGAGAATGCAACACATGGCGGGAAAATGAAAAACCCTAATGCCTATATAAACCACCCTAATGTGTTCATTAATATCATTCGTGTTTAGTTTCTTTCGCATAGAAGAAGAAGAGATGGCAATGAAAAATAAAATAAAAATGTTGAGGCACTGTATGTTGTGAATAGAGATTGGGAAGCTGTTGAGGCTATTTCTTTGCTCCAAAGTGTAGATGATGGTTTATTTTTTTTGTATTTTCAGAGAACCTGCTGATTTCGTTCTCTAAAACGTTGTGTTCGAGTGTTTGGCGCTTTGTGTTCTTTGTGTTCTTTTGATCTTGTTATACTTTCTTAAAAACAAAAAAAAAAAAAAAAAAAAATATATTCCTCTTGTTCTTTATTGAAGTCATATACTGGAAGTGCAATTGCTCTTATTATTATCATCATGCTACTGTTGTTAGTACAATTTTATGGATCGTATTGGTTTGTACAGGTCTTTGAAATTGTTTAACTACTCGTTGGTGAGTTGCCGTTAGTTGTATAACTAATGCATTTGCAACAGTTGCTTATGGAATTAGGCCCATATAGTCATTTCCATATGCTTCATTTGTCGTAGCAGAACATTATTGATCCTCTTGACCAATCCATGTGTAACTTAGAGAATGATTTATAGCGTGGTTTGTTGATTTAATCTAGCCTATATATGTAACATTTGTTAAATGGTGATTAAATAACACATTGATAAATATTTTAATTATCAATGATAATTATGTTTTTAGAGATGACTTTATACTGATTCTAATTAGTACAATAAAATCCATAGTATTTGTATTTTGTAAGAATTTTTTAATGGTAGGAATCTTATATTTTTCAGTGAGAATTATGTGTTGTTTGGTTTATGTGTAGTTTAATCATGCTATCATGTTGATGTCGAACAGCTTGCCAGAGCTACAACGGCTAAACTAGATCGGATATGGGTAGACTTGGGTCGTATGGAGATCAAGTCATAAAAATTCGGAGTTATGTCACATTTTAATGCAAAGATATCAAGTATAGTTGTCATATGGGTTGTGTATCCGTCCATTTAAATGGCAACCGTTCATTTGTTAAAATTCTTCATGCAAACGAATGGATATAGCGAATCAATCAATCATCGTTAAAATATGATATTTAAGATTGTAAACCTTTGTGTAAGGTGACATGTAAAACAAATGTTCCCTTTCACAATAATTTTTAGCTCAAAATTGACTCAGGGGGTGCTTGTTATAGAATATATGGTGAGCTTTTTAGCTTAATTATGTATGGGTGATTTTCAAGAATTTGTATTTTCTAACTTCCTATTACGAGTCGGTGACGAAGTTTTACACGACGAGTAATGTGCATTGTTAGATATATCTCATAATTGTTGATGTAATGTTTTATTTTGAGTTTCACTAAATGTTTTTATAGGTTCGAATTTTTTCTCGAGTTGAATTATTGCATGTTATAATCGTTTGCAATTACATATTGATCTTTTCACTTTCAATTTTAAACGTTACATTTTAAACGTTACACGTAACACTTACCACACTGTCCCATATCGTTAATTATCTACCGCAAGGAATTTCCATTGCTATGCACCTGTACATTTCTA
>BQNB010011919.1:1982-80311 GCA_026074375.1 Tanacetum coccineum
TATGTAATGTGTATTTATTTGAAAAAGAAACAATTTAAATAAAGATGTGAGTGAGCTAGTGGGGCCACCAAGGAAACTTTTCAGAAACACCACCTTTATGTTTCGGATTAGAAGATGCCAGATATTATGCATTAAGTCCTATTTTCAAAACCCACTTATACATACCAAACAATGTATTTTTGTCATCATAGTCTAAACCCAATCCAAGCCCCCAACCAGACGGGCCCTTAAACATACATAATAACTCTCCTTCATACTAACACATCTTGTGTTATGTAATTCAGCTTCAAAGTAAATGCCTCGTCACATCCTTTCCTTTCTACTGCTTAAGCACTTTTTATAGACACTTAATATATACACTTGCTCTAACTAACTTAACAGCTTAATTACACAACATACACTTGTACCCCTTAAGTTCGCATATTGTCAATCAATCCATACAGATAAAGGATCAAGTATATCAATATAGATTACAAAGAGGTGTTTGGGACTGCATTTCAAAACAGATTACGTGTTATCCAAGAAGCATGTCTCAAGCCTGCTTTTTCAAAACTACTAATAAACTCTAAGGCTATGTTTGGCAAAACTAGCGGTAGTTATAGTACCAATTATAAATAGTTTTTAGCAGTAGTAGTTCTTTTTTTCAAAGCATTTGGTAACATAATAGCTACTGTAAGTATACAGCGTAAACTGACATAAAAGCTAAAGTCTCCGTTTATAATCGTTTCAAATAGAAGAGACAACATCCAAATGCTGAACGCTTGTATTTCTAGAAATATGGTTAAAACAACAATGATGACCATAAAGCTGCACATTAACTGCTAAAGGGGTGTTTGGGCTTTGCTTAGACTTGTTAGGGGTTTTAACAACTATTGATCAATTGAAATCACGAGTACGCAGCGGAAAACATATGAACACGTATAGAATACATAATTAACAAAGGATCAAGAACGTGTACCTTTTAGCAATTAAGGTAAACAACGTCTTGAATATACGTGTGTGTATAAACCGAATACCATGCAATAACCACCCAAGATCTAAAGGTAGATATCTCTACTTCAACACACACAATACGTTCGTAACAAACAATTAAGTATGCTAGTACTAGTAGTGATAAAGCAAACCAAACGTCTTCGAGTCTTGAATCAATCAACATGAAAACCTTAAAGGGTTGTTTGGATCGATCGAACACAAACCGAAAACCCCTTGGGGTTTGTTTCGATCGTATAAGCTAAGGGCGAGGGAGAAGAGAGATTTAGGGATTTAGGTTTTCAAGTTATCTAAATAATGATCCCCTAGATCTCTTTATATGGGCATGCAACTTAGCTTGCAAGTTAGGAAATTTCACCTCCTCTTAGAGATTAGGAAACTAATTGATCGACTAAGGCAAAAAGGAAACAATTCCCACACTTTACTTTTCTCCATAATTGCATATTAGTCTCTTGTTTAACTATTAACGACTAATAAACTTTCCATTAAATATATATTTATATTTAACGCTCGTTTAAGCTTTATCACTAAATATATTACATTTAATATATTTATTATAATTATTTTACGTATTAACGCGTGCGTCCCCGAAGGCTCGAATCAATTCTCGAACATATATTATTTTACGTGGACATATTCCAACAGCTCCCACTTAGACACGTATCAAATAATATAATAACATTGGTAAGATTCTAGCAACACGCCAATGCTCACAGGATTATCCGAGTATGGTTTTATAAAGTCACGGATAAATGATTTATGTATTTACAATCCCTTTATTTCATATACCGTGTTAAAAATGGATATGGATCAAAGTCATTCCATTATTTCACGATTCTTTTTCTCGTATATATGATTAATCAAGATTACCAAAAATCATTGAGACATATCTACATGAATTTTTGGGTGCGACCACACATACATCTGATTAACCCTAAGAATGGTCCAGTGGCATCATTCTTTAACTATTAAAGGAACAAATTCTTTATTGGCTACAAGTATCATGTCACATGCTTCATAATTACTTCTGAAATACTCCTTATTAGCTACCTTATTCAGGATAACTATAACTAAATCAAGAAGAACAATCCACACATGCAAGACCTACTTGCATCTCAAGTCTAAGGATTTAGTAAACAAAATCACTTACAAGATTAACTTAATGACACCGATCCATAAAGTGATAATCTTGTTAGTTGGGGATATCCAATATTAATCTTATGATATCATGTGAGTTTCGCGGACACATCCTTTAATATTCAAGATATCACCAATCACTTAGACTTGTCTTAATTTAACAATATTCCCATATTGTTAATCGATAATGGAATAATTTAGAATAATAAATATTATTCACGGATTAAACATGAAAATATATGACACAATTTATATTAAATATAACTTCATACCGCGTATCTTTATCATTAATAAAATTGTCTTAACATCCCTTATCCAAATACTAAACACAGATCTACATGAAGCTACTAGCTAAACGAAGTCCCATGCTCCTAGCATATTTGAGTAAGCTTTCCTTTCGATATAGCCTTCGTAAAAGGATATGCAAGATTGTCATCTATGTGAACTTTTAGAAGATTAATTTCGCCCAGTTCAATACAGTCGCGAACATAATGATATCTTCTATGGTAGTGTCTCGCGCCCCTCTGAACCCCCGGTTCATTGGCAATAAGAAGTGCGCTGAATTATCGCAAAACATCTTAATAGGTTCGTTTATTGTTGCTACAATAACAAGTCCTGAAATAAACTTCATAATCCAAACAGCTTCCATTGCTGCTTCTGAAGCAGCTATGTATTCAGCTTCTGTAGCAGACATTACAGTGGTACTTTGCTTAGAGCCTTTCCAGTCCATCGCGCCTCCATTCAAAACGAAGACATATCGTGTCTGAGATTTAGTATCATCTCTATCAGTTTCAAATCGCATCGCAATTGCAATTAACTCGAAGTTCAGCTTCAAAATTTCCACCATAAACCAAGAACATATCTTCAATATTTCTTAAATACTTAAGAATGGTTTTCACAGCAGTCCAGTGTGGTTCTCCTGGATTATGTTGAAAAACGGCTTGTTAGGTTTTGCGCGAACGCAACATGAGGTCTAGTGCATCTTACCACATGCATAATTGATCCTACTGTTGAAGCATAGGGAACATTTTGCATACGCTTCACATCTTCAGGTGTTGTAGCACCTTGTATTTTATTTAAGTCAAGTCTTTCTTGCACGAGGATATGACCGCGTTTGGAAGTATCCATCCTAAATTTTTTCAAGATTTTATCCATGGAAGCACTTTGACTTAGTCTAATTAATCACTTCTATCTATCTATGTAGATCTTGATTCCAAGAATAAATGATGCTTCCCCTATATCTTTCATGGTGAAACACTTTCCAAGATATGACTTTAGACTTTGTAAATTTGGAATGTGATTTACCATGATGATTATGTCATCGACATATAAAATGAGGAATGTAACATTACTCCCACTAGCCTTTTGATATACACATGGCTTATCTAGATTTTGAGCAAATCCAAATCTTTTGATTTCCTTATCAAATCTTTTATTCCAGCTTCTTGATGCTTGCTTAAGACAATAAATGGATCTTTGAAGCTTGTATACTTTCCTGGAATGATTCAGGTTGCACCATATAAATGTCTTCATTAAGATAACCATTTAAGAAGGCAGTTTTGACATCCATTTGCCATATCTCATAGTCATAGAACGCCGCTATGGCTATAAGAATCCTAATAGCTCTAATGTTAGCAACATGTGAGAACGTTTCTTCATAATCAACCCCGTAGGTTTAAGTATAACCCTTTGCTACTAGACGAGCTTTATAGGTGTGTACAATGCCATCCATGTCAGTCTTTTTCTTAAAACTCCATTTGCTCCCAACAGTCTTACAATTAGGAGGAAGATCAACCAAGCACCAGACTTGATTATATTTCATGGATTGCATTTCCGCATTCATAGCATCGACCCACTTATCAGATTCTGAATCTAATATTGCAGCTTTATAGTTATTGGGTTCATTAAGATCCCCTAAACTATGCTCCTCTACTTCTACATTTAGACATAAGCGATCGGGAGCTCAATGTGTCCTTGCGGACCTATGAACAGGAACAACTTCCTTTTGAGGTGGTTCAAAACCTTAAACCTCCATAGTAATTTCACTAGTGTTTTTAGAAGGTAATGTATCTTTATCTTGAATTTCTTCAAGTTCTTTGGCCCTCCCACTAATTTCTTAAGACAAAATATTTTTCTCCAAGAATTCAGCATACCTTGCAACAACAATTTTGTTTTCAGGTGGGAATTAGAAATAGTAACCCATCATTTCCTTTAGGTATCCTATAAAGATACACTTAACAGATTTTTATTGGAGTTTGTCAAGTGTATCCCGCTTCACAAGCACCTCACATCTCCAGATCTTTAAGTAAGACAAGTTAGGAACTTTTTCATACCATAATTCATATGGTGTCTTATCGACCTTCTTGGTTGGAACCATATTGAGAATGCATGTACCAGTCTCAAGAGCATAATCCCAAAAGGATAACGGCAGAGTTGTAAGATTCATCATAGATCGAACCATGTCTAACAAAGTATGATTCCTCATTTCAGACACCTCATTGTGTTGTGGTGTATATGGAGGTGTAAGCTTTTAAACATTTCCACAAGCTTTGAGATAATCTTTAAACTCTTGACTAATATATTCGGCTCCTTAATTTGATCGAAGTGCCTTTATAGTCTTTCCGAGTTCATTTTCTACTTTCATTCTTAAACACCTTGAATGTTTCAAAGACTTCGTGTTTATGTTTAAGTAAATAAACATAACCATAACAACCATAATCATCCGTAAAGGTAATGAAGTAACTATCATTATAAATAGAATTAACATTTGGCACAAGATTAAGCATATCAATTTCATAAATACCATCACTCGGAATAGCATTAAAACAAAGAACATGATTCTTATAAATTGAAATGTCATAATTCGTAAAATATTGGATAAAACCATTTTCTACCAAACATGAAACTAAAACAACACCTCTAGTTATAGTAGGTGCATAATGATAATTGTCTAAACAAATCAATAGGCCATTAGGTAAAACTAAGCCATCACTTCCAATAGCATCTACTTGTGCATGAACGCCATTGCCCACGCACAAATAGAGAGCTCCTTGTTTTAGCTTCCTTTCCCCTTTAAGACCCTATTTTGTGTTACAAATGTGAGTACCACAACCAGTGTCATACACCCATGATTTATTAGGGAAAGAAAATAATTCTATAGTGAAGATACCTGAAGAGCTGGCAGTGCCAACTTGCTTCTTCTTCTTAATCAACTCAGAAGGACAATTCCTCTTACAATGCCCTACCTCTTTGCAGTAGTGGCAGGCATCATCCTTTATCGGATGCTCTTTAGCATAAGGTTTAGGGTTTTAAGGCTTAGGGATATAACTTTTATCCTTTCTCTTGCCTTTTCCAATTCCTTTACCTTTGCCTTTAGCATTAAGCAATTTCTTATTGGCTTTCTAGATTCTACCACCTTGAATCACCATTACTTGTGGTGTACCAGCCTTTATAGGTAAACCTTTCTCATACTCTCAATAAGCAGAGCATGTAGTTCACCAATTATCTTCCCCATATTATGCATGTTGTAGTTCCTTATAAATCCAGCAAAGTTACTAGTGAGGCCATGATTAGACCAACACTAAGATCTTGTGGAAGCACATAACCAAGACTTTCCAGTTGCTCCATATATCCCTTCATCTTAAGTACATATGAGCTAACTAATTTTCCCTCCTCTTGTTTGCAAGCATGAAAAGTTTGGATTAGGTCAAACCGATCCACTCCAGCTTGTTTGTCAAACATGGATTTAAGCTCCTGAAGCATTTCATAAGATGAGGAATTTTCGAGTTGTCCATGTAGTTCGGGAGTCATACTTCCTAGCATAAGATAAGCAACCTCATTATGAGCATCATAAGCCACATTTCACTGCGCAAGAACTTGAGTAGTAGAATCAGCAGGTGGAGCAGGGGAAATAGGTTGTTCAATGACAGACAGTTTCTTTTCAACTCTCAAGACCATCTTAGGTGAATGAAACCAATCATTGAAATTTTAACCAGAAAGTTTTTCTCTTTCAAACATCGACATGAAAGTCGAATGGTTTATGTTTTAGACAGGTAGTGCCATCTACAAACATATTGAGTTCAAGATTTTAGTATTTTTGATAATACTCCTTGAAGAAAATTAACTACCCATGTTTAAATATATAAACAGTTAATTTTCTAAGGCCTAGGATCCAACTTGACATACCACCATCACATCAGTTGATCTACTAGCAATGGTGTATTTAACAGGTAATTGACGATCAATAATTGCCACCGGTTTAATTTCTAGAACATTATGGGACTTACTTTATTAAGTTAATATGATAGTAAGCATGTTTTATCCAATCTATGCCTTGAGCATAAGGTCTCACCAGCTTACCTCAATTAAGTTGTCCAATCAAGAACTATGATTATGTAACACCAACGTTTCATGAAAAGTGTATAATCACCTTGGGTTTGCAACCAACATACGTCTCACGAGATGTAAAAGGCAAATACAAGTGTTCTTTCAAATTGGATGGCAACAACTTATTTAAAAATGGTATTTTTATTTGGCGTGGCAAATATGTACGATGAAGCATGCATACATCTTCGTATCATAAATTTTAATAAAATTTTTACTCAATTAAGTTATTTATTACGGTATCACATATTTTCTATACATCTCATGTATAAATAGTGTTACTTTAAAAATTGATAACGTGTTTTCAAATCTAAAGAATTCTTATTTTATCGCGGGAAAAGATTAAAGAATGATTAAAAACCATTCAAACCCTAGACCATTCACGCTTTCTAAATAATTGCAAGATATCAGGGATTTATAGAGTAAAATAAAACTCAGAACCCTTGGTGAGATCTTGAAAATAGAATAGTACTTTTGGCAAATTTCGTCATTGATAAAATTCAATCTTTGATTTAAAACACTTATAAACTTATTAAATTGCGAGTCTCGTCGTGGGAAGTTAATGTATGAGCCATAACATTATAGATAACCACACCCGAGTGACTCATAAGGCTTTGCAGATAATCTTAACTAAATATATCTTATCATAGTTATAGTCATTTTTCTGATTTACTTATTCAAAAACCCTTTTGTTTTTAACACAAGTCCAAAATTTCTAAAAATAAACAATTAAATATAAACTACTATACACATAACATTTATTTAAAAACCACTTTAACAATTAACACATCAAATATAACGATGAACCTAATTATCAAATAATTAAACTATTATATATTCCATAGTAAGGCTCCCTCATCCAATGAATCGGGCCACATCAATCGATATAATCGATTTTGCTAAGCCATATAAAAATATACACCACATACATATAAAAGCAGATAGAAATTTCATTCGACATTGTCAATGCCTCGACAGGCATAGCTAGGTCTTTCCCTAGCTTTAGTCCAGGACGACGCTAACCATAAAAATTTTAATTTTTTTTCGACACAGTACAATTATAATTTTACGAATATTTTAGTAACAGTTGTGTCAAACACCGAAAACCTAAAAAAACTTCAACTTTATGTATTTTATCATCGAATATGCATGTCCAAACGATACAATTAAACACAAGATTTATATCATATATGAATCCATGATAAACTTGCATGTGTTAGATCACGGATAACAAATTAACTATTAATTAAAACCCGATCAATTAACAAATAAACTATCGAATTTAACACATAAAATTTCAATCAACAGTTTTGTCTAATTAATTTTATCTACTATAAAGATCCAATCTTTTATAAGTATAAAATGCCCAAAGGGTTTAAAAAGTTAACCAAGAACCCTAATTTGTTAAATTTTACTTCTTTGTAATTACAATTATATACGATGGTTCGTGATGCCACTGTCAGGGTTTTAACAACTATTGATCAATTGAAATCACGAGTACGCAATGGAAAACATATAAACACGTATAGACTACATAATTAACAAAGGATCAAGAATGTGTAACTTTTAGCAATTAACGTAAATACTATCTTGAATATACGCGTGTGTATAAATCGAATACCACGCAATAACCACCAAGATCTAAAGGTAGATCTCTCTACATCAACACACATAATACGTTCATAGCAAACAATTAAGTATGCTAGTACTAGTAGTGATAAAGCAAACTAAACGTCTTCAACTCTTGAATCAATCAACACGAAAACCCTAAAGGGTTGTTTGGATCGATCGAACACAAACCGAAAACCCCTTGGGGTTTGTTTCGATTGGATAAGCTAAGGGAGAGGGAGAAGAGAGATTTAGGGATTTAAGTTTTCAAGTTATCTAAATAATGATCCCCTATATCTCTTTATATAGGCATGCAACTTGGCTTGCAAATTAGGTAATTTCACCTCCTCTTGGAGATTAGGAAATTAAGTGACTAAGGCAAAAAGGAAACAATTCTCACACTTTCCTTTTTTCCATAATTGCATATTAGTCCCTTGTTTAACTATTAACGACTAATAAACTTCCCATTAAATATATACTAATATTTAACGCTCGTTTAAGCTTTATCACTAAATATATTACATTTAATATATTTATTATAATTGTTTTACGTATTAACGCGTGCGTCCCTGTAGGCTCGAATCAATTCCCGGACATATATTATTTTACGTGGACATATTCTAACAAGACTAAACAACACTACGCAGTTTTGATTTTGGGATTGATTATCCAAACGCTTATCCGATTACATTAGAGTTGTACTAACTGTATAAGGAATACGAAATGTATCAAAATTTTCGAGATGATTTATGTATCAGAAATGCACTTTGGTCATTATTGACCCATTTTTAATACAGTATAAAATAAATGTTTTATTGTAGTTATGTTAAAGGCACAAAGCTTCACACAAGCATATCTTGTCTCCCTCAAGGAATCTACTATGAGTTGGCAAACAACTGGATGGTTACATTTAAGGGTATTTCTGTAAAACTCTCCATGCAAAACAATGTATAAAAGCATAGAAAAAATTACATGATTCGTCCCTGTGGTTTACCCAGAAATCATGTTTCGTCCCTATTCGATTTTAATTACACTGATGGTCCCTATTTTATCAAACATGTTTCACTGAGAAGCCCTAATGACAATCATTGAAACAAAATTGTAACACAGTTTGGGTCCCTTATGAAAAAAATAGGACCAATCTGTAATTAAAATCGAATAGGGACGAAACATGATTTCTGGGTAAACCACATGGACGAAACATGTAATTTTTCAAAAGCATATATCTGTTTCTAAATGGATGGATCAAAAGCTGGTCTTATTTCAGTTCTCAAATATTATGCAGCATCAGCTACGATGCAAGCATAAAGAATAAACTATCTATATTTTATATTTCTACATACCTTATAAATGACATACATAGCACTCATATTCCTTCAACTTCATGAGAAAAACATCACACTCGTAAGCCAGATCATAGTACTACATTAACAGAACTACCTAAATTGGTGCTTGGGGCATGGTGTTGCCATCCATCCTGCATATTACCAGATAAATCCTACATGATTAGTAATCACTAAGGGTGTGTTTGTTTCATTAAGATGTTTTAGGTCTGAATCTGACTACCAACAATCTTATTGGAAGCCACAGGAGTTTGAAAGTCTGAATCGAATGAAAAAATATTGTTTTGTTTTTTTATAACTGTCTGAATAGTCTTTATTTTCCGATTTTTAAAAGTATATGTATCAACCAAGCTATATTCACACTTTTTTATATTCCGTAAGTTAGGGGTGTTGATCGCTTTGGTTATCGGGTTATTCGGTTAATATCCGTCCCATGTTAGTTGTCGGTTAAAAAAAATATGTTTGGTCAATCCGAAACCGAACCGAACTATGAATTCAACCCGAACCGAATAATCTGAAAAAAGTCGAGAACCGTTAACCTAAAACAAATTTGTTTATGATGTGGTTTTTTGAGTTGACGCGAATAACACAAAATACACTATATATTTACATAAGAAATTTAAAAAAAGATTACTAGTAAAAATACCGGAACCGAATTTTGAATTTTATCGTTGTCGGTTGTTTGGTTTTTTTTTTTTTCTACACCCCGTTGTAACTTATAACCACCAAAATGGGCCAATTACGTCTTGTACAACTTAAAAATGGCCCAACCTAATTAACCTAACCAATCAAATATAAGAAAATGCTAACCCTAGCTTGTCTTCATATTCAATCATAACTTTTTATACCTACACTTTTCTTTCCAAAAAAAGTGCAAACCCTTTTTTTTTTCCCTGTGTCCAGTTCTGATTTTCTCTCTTCACAAATTAATTTCAAATACTAATCTCTTCTTGTTTAAAAGGCCACGAAATCAAATACCCTTTCTAGCAAAAATCCAACCAAGAACTTTGGTGATGGCAACGTGAACGACGGCGGAGTGGTAAAGGATTTGAAGGGTTGGAAGAGTGTGGGATGATCTGCCAAGAGCCAGTAAGACATAAAATCCAAGTCTTACTCAACTTAGACATGAATGGTCTGCCCGCCTCTGATTAACGAAAAAAAAACAAACACCGTTTTTGTCTGACCGCGTCTGACTGGTAAGATGTCAGAGGCGGTCAGACGTTTTTTGGTGAAAACAAAGACCACCTAACTTGTTATAAAAATAAAATTCAGACCTTTATATGTTGGAGGCCACTTAGCCATTAGCATTGGAATGGGATTCGATTGAGCTGCAAATGTAAAACATTACACTGTAAGGCAGATCATGGTACGGCTGAATACACCACAAAGTACCAAGCTTTTATCGAACACTTGGTGTTCATATAATATTTTATGGAAATACCTCTTCTGATGCCATCAATCATTCTCCCGATGGCAATCAAGGTTGTATTTTGCGTATGAATGGTATATCAGATTTTCACCCATACCTAATACTGATTTTGTACTCGGATGTTGCAGCGTGTTATCCTTCATGTAGAAGTTCAAGAAGTGGTGATCATCGGCGTTCTAGTCGTGATTCATCAGAATTTGATAGGCGTGAAGGTAGGGTGATCTCAAGGAGATATGAAACTTTAATCAAAATAGCCATTTTTACAACTCGTGGCTATTTTGGTAGAAACAGTATTTAATGACAACTTTGTTCAAAAAAAGGGATTTTCAATGCTTATATACAAAGAAGATTTGGGGGGTTATAAAGAACATGATATATATGGAAAATGCAAATAAAGTTATTCATGCCTAACTGGTGTTTGGAATAAAGGTTTAAACAGATGCCTATGTATCATCTTGGTTTTTAGAACCTTTGCTTCACAAACTTTTATATCTTCTGATACAGTGTGTTTGGGATAACCAACTGTATTGTTGTAGATCTCAATTGTCTTCTGATGTCTTTGACTAGTAGAAATCATATTAATTTGGATGGTTATGGATAAAAAGCTTGCAGACTGTAAAATGTCATGAAATTGTCTGCTAGAATAATCTGCCTCGAGTGATTAACCAGTTAGATTTGGAAATCTATGGTTACTAAATAGCAATAATCTATAAAGGAGTGTTTGGGTTTATATAGTCATCGGATAGTAGATATCATAAGGATAGTTTCGTGAGATAGAATGCTTCTTGCTGATATGATTGGATAAAAATAACGGAAAGATGACAAATTGGAAACTGTCATGAAGGAAATCCGCTGGTTTGAAGATTGTTTTTTATTTTAGAACGGCCTGGTTTGAAGATTGTTATATGTGGTATTAATGGTTACACGGATGGCTATGTATCTTGATAAGTTCCTCTCTCTTCATTCGATATTGCCCCATACATAGTTTGCAGCTGGCATATATATATTGTGTTTGGCTAAAATGTTATAATTCATACCCTGAACTAGAAGAATAACCCTCCGTTCTCCGTCATCGTCAAATTGCTTTACTTATTTCACTATATATACTTGATCCACATTTTAACCGTTTTATCTGTCACGTTTTGTGAAATAGTCAATGTGTACCTCTCGCAGCTCTGGATTTCGGACGCTGTTGATCTCCCCATTGAGTATTACTGCAAATCAAAAAAGCATATATATCTATGAAAGAGCCATAATGTTTTGGGCACATTACACATACCAGTCTTTTTTTCACTTGTGGTTCTTCTTCTGGATGGAAGTCTCTTCACCGCCTAGATAAAACAGTGCCCAGCACATAGAACCTCCCAAATTAAATACTTTTAATGATATCAGATATATTGAACTTATTAATGTAGAGTACCAAACAAAACTTATATAATTTTTTCCTTTATTTTACCGATCTGCAAAAAGGCCCTTGGAGCTGTTTTTCTGGCTACATCGACCTGTATAAAATGGTTCAGTTCAGTTAATGTTAAAAAGATATAAACTCCTAAAAAAATAATACTCGGGTTTTTGGGCGTTATACACTTCCACATAATTAATGGCTGCAAACGAAAAGCATAACTGCAACAATTCATCTCGCACATAAAATATTAAAAGGTACTGACCTTTTTATGATACTGATTTTGGCATTGCAAAATCGCTTACTGCTTTGGTTAGTCAACAACATGAAATTAGTTATTTGAGAGCATAATTGAAAAGTTCAAATAGCCCATCACTTTTGCAGAGTTTATCTCGAATTTGTATTATTTGGTTTCTTATCTCGAAAACAATCAAAAGAGCACAAGAATCAATTTTTATCTTTGGGGCAAACATTAAGACTTTAACTTTTTATAAAATTGAATCAGACTATTAGTCAATATATTTGATTATATTTGATTGGCTTCCTTCCATTATTATTTGATTTATTTTTGGATGATTTGTTAATCATGAGTCATCATTAGGTGTTTGATAGTTATGTTGGGCTTAAGCCTATCCCTTTGTAAGCTATATATACTGTGTATATTTGTGAAAAATGATCAAGAGGAATCATAACCTTCTTCATGGTAATCAGAGCAAAAACCGATCCTCTCCTAATTTCTCTCTAAAAAGTCGACCCTCTCCCTAAGTTCTCTCTATATCTCTCGACGACTATTGTAATCTCAACTCATCTCCAATTGTATTTTTTTCTATCTTTTATTCACCTAAATCTTCAATTCTAGCAACCATTGTTGATTTTATTTGGTTTCAAATCAAATAAAATTAATAGTTTAATCGATTGGTTAAGAAAGAAGGTGTATCACATCACTTTATTTCAATATGTTCACATGTACCCTAGCCTAATATGTGGCCCACAAGACTAATGTTGCTCAACAGTTTACACCACAAATGCATTACAGATTGCCGCATCCCGGTCAAGGTATACTCTGTCCCGCTCTGGCTATTTATGCAACCCAGGCTACCACTCTACCAAGTGCGTTTAGCACTATGCCGTTGCATGACCCGACTTGGCACATGGGTACAGGTGCCTCATCTCATTTAAATATTAATGCAAGTAATTTAAGTACCGTTTTTGATAAACGATTATTTTCATCTGTTTACGTTGGTGATGGCAAGTCTATTCCTGTCACCAACACAGGCCATAGCATTATTCCTTCCCATCATCGCCCACTTCATCTTCATAATGTTCTTGTAACACCGAATATAATTAAAAATCTCATTTATGTTCGTCAGTTCACTAGGGACAATAATTGTACTATTGAATTTGACGCCTTTGATTTTTGTGTGAAGGATTACTTGACTCGTCATATCCTCCTTTGATGTGACAGCTCGGGCGATCTCTATCAAGTTACCAAGCCATCAACTTCTCCTACTGCTTTTCTCTCGACAAGTGCTTCCACATAGCATCAACGCCTCGGACATCCGGGTGATCAAGTGCTACGTTCGCTTGTCTCTAGTCATTTTATTTCATGTAATAAAAATAATCTTAACATATTTGTCACGCTTGCCAACTTGGCAAACATGTGAAGCTTCCCTTTCATAGTTCGGATTCTATTGTCGAACAATGTTTTGATATTATTCATTCTGATTTATGGACATCTCCCATTATTAGTTCTAGTGGTTTTAAATACTATGTCTTATTCCTTGATCATTTCTCTCATTACCTATGGATATACCCTCTTCGTTCAAAGTCTGACATGTTTGATAAATTTTTGCACTTTCGTAATTATGTTAAAAACCAATTCAAATGCAAAATAAAAAGCTTCCAATGTGATCATGGCGGTGAGTTTCATAACAACCGACTTCACACCCTCTTTGCCAAACATGGCATTCAACTTAGATTCTCTTGCCTAAAACATCCTAACAAAATGGCAAGGCAAAACGAATGATACGAACAATCAACAATATCATTCGCACTTTACTTTTTCAAGCACACCTTCCCTCACCTTTTGGGTCGAGGCTCTCCATATAGCTACCTATCTACTCAACCTTCTACCCTCTACCGCAATTCACAATGAAATACCTTATACTCGCCTTTTTAACAAACCACCCGATTACCCCTGCCTACGAATATTTGGGTGTCTATGCTACCCTCACCTTCACTCCCCACACAAGCTTGCTCCATGAGCCACTCCTTGTATATTTTTGGGGTACCCTGCTTACCATCGTGGTTTTCGATGCCTAGACCTCGAAACAAATAAAATTATCCTCTCTAAACATGTCACTTTTGACGAAACCTAATTTCCATACCGTTCTATGACACCCTCCTCCCAGCCTTCTTACACCTTCTTCTACCCCACACATCCTCCCCTCTTAAACACCCTCGCATCAGCCCCTATACCTCCCCCCACTCACGAAATGACTCAACCCAACAATACGGACATCCCTAATGCGGAGCCTAACACCCTATACGGCCCAACACCCTAAGGCCCAACTCCTACCGACCCATCACCTTCACCACGTCCACCCTCCCAACTTCGATAGCCCACAACTACTCCAGCGGCCCATCTACTTCGGCCCATCAAACTAGTCAACTACCACCACCAACTTTCAATTTTCCAAATCCACAGCCAAACACCGAGACTGTACATGAACCTCCTCGTACTCATCCCATGATCACTCAGTCACAATCAGGCATTGTCAAACCTATAGACCGCTTGTCTCTACATACTTCTACTTCTCCTATCCCTAAAAATCCATCTCACGCCTTAAAGGACCCAAATTAGCGTAATGCTATGTACGATGAATTTAATGCGTTGGTTAAAAATGGCACTTGGTTACTTGTACCAAGGCCCGAAGGTGTTAATATGGTTCGCTCTATGTAGTTGTTTAACCATAAGTTTCATGCTGACAGGACTTTGAGCCGCTATAAGGCTCGTTTGGTTGCTAACGGTAGTAGTCAGCAACTAGGTGTTGATTTTGATGAGACGTTTAGTCCAGTCATTAAACCGGCCACCATTCGCGCAGTACTTAGCCTTGCCGTGTCTTGTCAGTGGCCCATACACCAACTTGATGTTAAGAATGATTTTCTTAACGGTGACTTATCTGAGACTGTGTACATGCATCAGCCTCCTGGTTTTATTAACAATCGGTATCCTCATCATGTTTATCTTTTATAGAGATCTTTATATGGACTGAAACAAGCACCCCATGCTTGGTTTCAGCGGTTTGCAGGTTATGCCACACGAGCTGGATTTTATCATAGTCGCTGTGATTCCACATTGTTTATCTACAGATAGGGTTCTCATGTTGCTTACTTACTTATTTATGTGGATGACATCACTCTCATAGCTTTTGTTAGTCATGTTTTATGTAAAGTGATGGTCATTAATATTCCCGAGCCTTGTATAGGAAAACTTAGTTTACGAGAATTCATTTAAGCTAATTGGGTCTTAGTTACGGGCTTAAAGCCCATTAGATATCAAGCCCGGCCCATGGAAGCCCACATTAACACCATGGTCGGCCCCTATGTATCTTGTACTATAAATACCCCTCACCTTACAAGGTGAAGGGTGTTGTTCCTCATTTTCTTTCTAAAAGAGTAACCATTTTCTTTCTTTTTATTTCACTCTCTAAACTTCTCTTTCTTTCTCTGAACTCTCTTCTATCTCTTCAAGTGTCTTGTGTATGGTGATGAAATGATAACCTAACATGTGGTATCAAGAGCCAAGGAGTTTCTTTTGGTGATTTGGGTTTGTTTTTATGCGTTTTTTTTGTTTGAACCTACACAAAAGAGTTTCATCTTTTATGTGTTCAAATACCATAAAGTTTGTATTTTTCCTTTTAGTTGATCTTAGTTTTAGTTAGAAGTATACGAAAAACCTAAGAAAAACATCAAAAGTTTCATTTTTTTTAAGGTTTTTGGTTCGGAATGGTTTTTATACTCAAAATCTTGATTTCAAATTTTTGGTGTTAAAAATCATAAATTTTATGTTTTTAAGGTTCTACTAGGCTTAGATAAGGAAGAAGTACAAGCAAAATCAAGTAAAATCATCCAAAAGTGTGCCTTTTTGTGTTTTGAAAAAGTTGAAGTTCGTGTTCTTGAAGGCGATTTAATCCTCTGACGTGGAAGGCGATTTAATCTTCAAACATGGAAGGCGATTTAATCCTCTGTTCGTGGAAGGCAATTTAATCTATTTACTTGGAAGGCGATTTAATCCTCTGTTCGTGGAAGGTGATTTAATCTATTTACTTTGAAGGTGATTTAATCCTCAAATTTTAAAGGCGATTTAATCTAATTCTGAAGGCGATTTAATCCTCAGATTTTGAAGGTGATCTAATCTAATCTTGAACGCGATTTAATCCTCTGATTTTGAAGGCGATTTAATCTAATCTTGAAGGCGATTTAATCCTTAGATTTTGAAGGCGAATTAATCTACATTTTAGAGGTGAATTAATCTACATCTTGGAGGTGATTTAATCCATTCCTTCAGGAGGAGAATTAATCCATTTCTTCAGGAGGAGATTTAATCCATTTCTTTAGGAGGAGATTTAATCCATTTTTTCAAAAGGAGATTTAATCCATTTCTTCAGGTGGAGATTCAATCCATTCTATTAGTAGGCGATTTAATCATTTTTATAAAAATACAAACTCAAACCATATTCACCGATAACTAAAACGATATTTGTTTATCATTTCACATCAATTTTTGCAATGTCGACTCAACAAGACATTTATGCTGCTGGTTCCAAAACCTGCCCTACTATACTTAACAAAGAGAACTATGTTCCATGGTCATCACGTCTTCTCCGTTATGCTAAGAGTAGACCAAATGGAAAGTTAATCTATAATTCCATTATGAATGGTCCATATGTCAGACGAATGATTCCTGAGGTGATGCAGACCGTGAAGTTCCTGTTAATGAAACTTTTCATGAGCAGATAGATGATGAACTCATTGAGAAGGAGCTTAAACAGGTAGAAGCCGATGATCAAGCCATTCAGACTATTATTCGCAGTCTTCCTGAAGAGATCTATGCTGCTGTAGATAGCTGTGAAACTGCTCAGGAAATCTGGTTACGTGTTCAACAAATGATGAA
The DNA here is from genome assembly GCA_026074375.1 of Tanacetum coccineum. Lineage (NCBI taxonomy): Eukaryota > Viridiplantae > Streptophyta > Magnoliopsida > Asterales > Asteraceae > Tanacetum > Tanacetum coccineum. Next base: position 19,451 of record BQNB010011919.1, read on the forward strand.
AGGTTCTGATATTGGAATTCAAGAGAAAAAAGCTAAGCTATTTAATAAATGGGAAAGGTTTACTTCTACTGATAGAGAATCTATTGAGTCTTACTATCATCATTTCTCAAAGTTGATGAATGATTTTAAAAGAAACAAACACTTTCCAGAAAAGATTGCCAACAATCTCAAGTTCCTAAACAACTTACAACCAGAATGGAGTCAACATGTTACCATTGTTCATTAAACAAAGGACTTGCATACAGCAGATTACACTCAGTTGTATGATTTCTTGAAATACAATCAAAAGGAGGTAGATGATCTAAGGGCATAATGACTTGCAAAAATACATGATCTTTTAGCACTCATGGTAAATTTCAACAATCCTTTCAATTATCGAGTGTTTCACCCAGATCAACCATCATCAAGTACCTACATGCAACAACCATAACCAAACAACAACTATAACCCACAACCATCATTCAACCAGAACTACATGCAACAACTAATGCCAAATCCCAAAGACATTACAGATCCTACAACGGCTATGAACATGGCACTTGTTCTAATGGCTAAGGAATTCAAACTAAACTACTCAACACCAACCAATAACCAGAGAATTTCATCAAACCCACACAACAGGCAGATTGCACAACCGAGTATGAACATGGGTCAAGACAGACAAATGCAGATGGTTGGATGTAATAGGGGGAATCAGTTTAGACAGTATGATGGGCAAAATGTTGGGAATCAGAATGGGTATAATAGAGTATAGAATGTCGGGAATCAGGTTGTTCAGAATGCAGTTCAAAATCCGAGAGTTTGGAATGTTAGAAATCAGAATGGGCTTATTGTTGTTTCGGGGATTGCTAATCATATTCTAAATGGGAATGGTAATGTTGTAGCAGCACGGGCTAAGTGTAATGCAAATAGGAATAATGGTAATCAGATAAGGTATTACAACTTCAGAGGATTAGGTCATCTTGCTGGGAACTGCACAGTCAGACCAAGGAGAACGGATGTTGCTTATCTTCAGACTCAGTTGCTAATTGCTCAAAAAGAAGAAGCACGAATCCAACTCCAAGCTAAAGAGTTTGATCTGATGGCTGATGCAGCGGATCTTGATGAGATTGTGAAATTCAATGCAAACTGCATTTTGATGGCTAATTTGCAGCAAGCATCGACATCGGGTACTCAGAATTATTAAGCTCCCGTATATGACTCAGACGGATTAGCTGAGGTACATAATTATGACAATTGCTATGATAATGAGATATTTAATATGTTTACTCAAGAGGAGCAGTATACTGAGCTACTTGAACCCATTCACGAACCACGCCAAGTATAACAAAATGATAGTAATGTTATTTCTAAGGTTTCTAATATGGAGCAAAATGGGGGAACAGTAGAACAAAATCCTGCTACTGTTGAGGAAACACGTGCTTATTTTGAATCATTATATAATAATTTGGCAATTGAAGTTGAGAAAGTTAACTCGGTCCATCGCAAAATGAAATAAACAAATGCTGATTTGAGCACTAGCTTGCTAGATATAAAAATCAAGAAAAGTGTTTTGAAATCAATCAAGAAAAATATGACAAACTTGAAAGGTGTTATTAAAAGTCTGTTTATCAAGATTAATGTCTTACTAAAAAGATAAATGCACTTCACTTAAGTTCTGCTAAAACGATAACGACTTTGAATGTATTTTAAATTTAAATAACAAGCTTTCAAAAGAAAAGTCAATTGTTTCCTTTCTTAATGAAGAAAAGAAAAAGTTGAAGTCTGATTTCAAAATACGCGAAGACAAGCTTCTTGATAAAAAAATTTAACTTGAGAATAAGATAAAGGAATTAGATAATATTTTTGGTTAAAACAAGTTAATCGATTCAAACGATGCACATGCTTTCACCTAAACCATACTCGTTTTACCACACCGAACAGAAAATGGCTTTGGGTTATCAAAATCCTTTTTATCTCAAGCAAGCTCAGCAGAAACAACAGAGTTTGTATAATGGCAAAGTTCTATTAGAAAAGCATGATCCTCCTGTTGTGTATGATTCGGAGGAGACACTGTAACTTGCTCAATAGAGTCGCCTAAAAATGAAACAATTGAACAAAGAAATAAAACTGGCAAATTATACAAAGATTAATCATCTTTTGGGGGTTTTTGTTTCTCAAACGGCCAAGTCACGTGAAGAGTTGTATTTTTCAAATACTTTCAAAACGACCAATGTTTCTAAATCAATTTCTATACCAAATGAAGAATTTTCAGATGATACAACACCAAGTGTTGCACGAAAATTTTTAAATGTGATAAAAAGTACCATTTTGACTCTTCAACGTGTTGTCAAACAAAAAATAATTTTGGATATACACAATTGGTCGTCTTCTGTTCACCAAGAGATCCACAAAATTGTAAAAGATTAAATTTTCCTTATCATTAACCAAGTTGATGCTAGAGTGCAAAATTTAGAAATCTAATTTTTGAAAGAAGCAGCTAAATTTGTTTGAGACTTCAAATCTCTTGCAAACGAAGATGATGAATCTCTTGCTAAGCACAAGGCTTTGGAATTTGAAATTGAGCGTCTCTTAAGAGCTGTTGTTAGTCAGGATATTATGTCTATTATGCAAAGTAATTATGTTGTAGATATAACAAATCTCCAAACTAAGCTTGAACGTACGAAAGAACGATTTGAGAATTGTATCATTAAAAAGGAAAATGTATATGCTAAACTTTGGAATGATTGGTACAAAAAATGTGAAGAATGCAAATATGACAAAATTTCATACGATAAAGCTTATAATGACATGCAACAAAAGATCGAACGGTTGCAAGCTCAGTTGGGAGATCTCAAGGGTAAGAGTAAGGATACTTCATGTGTATCAAATACCCTTGATCCTTTGTCTTAGAAACTAGAGAATGAGAACATGGAATTAGAGTTTCAGGCTTTTAATTATGCTAAAGAAAATGCTCATCTTAAGACCACATACAAGAACCTGTTTGACTCTATCAATGTGACACGGGCTCAAACCAAAACCTTAACTCAATCTTTGCAACAAAAGTTACATGATACGATTTATGAAAAAGCTAAGCTAAGAGCCCAGTTATTTGATAAGGTTTCTGAACAAAAGGACATCACCAAAGGTACGAGTGTGAATACTAAGTTTGCAAATCAATCAACCAAGAGGAAACTGTCTTTGCAATCCTTAAGAAACAATTTTGTTGTGAGACAACCAAATGCATTTCAATCAGAACGTACAAAATTTTCAAAAACTTGGGTTCCTCAAAAGGTTGATGAGACGAATGATTTGTCAAATCCAGTCACTTCAAACTCGGTACTCACCCCACAAGAATCAAAAGTTGTGAAAATGATAACGTGATTGCCCAGGAATGTTTAGGATTAATCCATTTAAGACTTCTAGGGAAGACAAATTTGTGCCTAACAACAAAGTTAGAGCAAGTGTTAGGATAAATCCGATCACTATTTCACAACCTCATGTCATCACTAAGAAACATGTCAATTCTGACTCAAATGGTTTGTCTTCTATAGGAGTAGAAAACACTGCTAAGACCAGAAGGCCACAGCCTAGGAGCAATACAAAGAATGATAGGGTCCCTTCTGTGTCTAAGAGTAGTTGCATCATGAATAAAGAAGTTAAAGTAGGAGAACACCATAGGAATTTACAGCTTCATAAGAATAAGCAACATATGTCATCTGAATGAAATAATGTTAAGCTTGCTATTCAGAATGATAAATCTAAAGTTGTTTGTGCTATGTGTAAGCAATGCTTAATTACTACTAATCATGATGTATGCGTGCGTAATTATGTGAATGGCATGAATTTTTGTGGTAAGAAACAATAAGCAAATGATTCAAATGTTGCAAATCAAAAGAATCATAAGGCAAAAGTTTGTAAAGCTAAGAAGTTAGGGTCCAAAGAAAGACTTGCTTCACCTAAACCTAGGAAACCTAGAACTTACCTTAGGTGGTTACCAACTGGAATAATTTTCAACCTTAAAGGAAAAATAATTGAATCCAGTGAATCAGAGAGTCAATATCACTACTCTAATAGTGATAATGTATGTACTTCTAACCCTCATGAACCTACAAGAAAACGGTTTCCAAATTCTAATTTTTCTTTGCCATGTCATTCAAATCTATTTATGGTGCGTAGACTCGGGATGCTCAAAGTACATGACAAGAAATTTGAAGCTTCTCATAAATTTCATTTGGAAGTTCTTGGGAACCGTCCACTTTGGAAATGATCATGTTGCTGCAATGTTGTGTTATGGTGATCTTAAATGGGGAAATATACTGATCACCAGGGTTTATTACGTTGAGGGCTTAGGGCACAACCTGTTCTCGATTGGGCAGTTTTGTGATTCATATTTAGAGGTCACTTTTAGAAGAAACACCTATTTTGTCATAAATCTTGAAGGAGTTGATATGTTGAAAGGAAATCGTACAACCAAACTTTACACCATCAATCTCCATGAAATGGCCTCTGCATCTCTAATTTGCCTCATGGCTCGTGCTACTTCTACCAAGTCTTGGTTATGGCATCAACGTTTATCACACCTCAACTTTGACACCATAAATGACTTTGCAAGAAATGATCTTGTCACTGGTCTTCCAAAGTTCAAATATCATAAAGAACATCTTTGTCCCTCATGTGAGAAAGGAAAAAGCAAAAGGGCATCTCACCCACCCAAACCAGTTCCAAATTCTAAGCAGAGGTTACACCTTCTTCATATGGATTTGTGTGGTCCAATGAGAGTCAAAAGCATAAACGGTAAGCGGTATGTTCTGGTGATTGTAGATGACAACTCTCGTTACACTTGGGTACACTTTCTCATATCAAAAGATGAAGCACCAGAAGTGATTAAAACTTTTTTAAATAAAATTTTCCTCCTTTTGCAAGCTCCGGTCATTATGGTAAGAACCGATAACGGCACAAAATTCAAGAATCAAGTGCTTCAAGAATACTTTGATAGTGTTGGCATCTCTCACCAAGCGTCTTCTATCAAAACACCTCAACAAAATGTATTCGTGGAACGAACAAATCGGACGTTAGTGGAGGATGCTAGAACAATGTTGATTTTTTCTCATGTACCATTATTCTTATGGGCTGAAGCAATTGCTACTGCGTGCTACACTCAAAACTGCTCCATTATTCACCGTCGATTTAGCAAAACACCATATGAGCTTATTAACGGCAGAAAACTAGATATCTCCTTTCTACATGTATTCAGGGCTCTCTGTTATCCCAAGAATGATCGTGAAGATATTGGGAAGCTTGGTGCAAAAGGTGATATTGGCTTCTTCATTGGTTATTTTGCTAATTCATGTGCTTACAAAATTTACAACCGAAGGACAAAGAAAATCATGGAGACAATGAATGTGACATTTGATGAGCTTTCAGTGATGGCTTTTGAACAAAGCAGTTCAGAACTCAGGCTTGAAGGAATGACTTCTGGAAAAATCAATTTAGGACTCGATCTTACTTATGCTCTGTCAACAATAACAACTCAAAAACCAACTGAACGTGAATTGGATTTACTGTTCAAAGCTATGTATGATGATTATATTGGTGGTCAACCGTCTGCTACTCTAAGAACTGTTATGACTGACCAAGCACATCAAGTTCTTTAAACTATAACGACATCTATAACAATAACAGACACCGCCCTAACACCAACAAATTCATCCTCTCAAGCTACAAATATTCTAACCACTTCACAGGATGTTGACGAGCTCAAAACACAACAACAACATGTTCAGCAACAAGATAATGAAGCTCCACTCCATCCTGAAACCATTGCTGATAATATTCCGAATGCTATGCTCAATGGAAATTTGTTCGTCAATCCTTTTGCTACTCTATCCACAAGTACTGCTGAATCATCATCTTCACAATATGTGGATCCATCAAACAAATATACGTTTTATCGACCTTACCCTCATGAATATTTGTGGACTAAGGATCACCCTTTAGAATAAGTGATAGGAGAACCCTCATGACCAGTTTTGACAAGGAATCAACTCTAAACAGATGGTGACATATGCATGTATGCATTAACTGTGAGCACTATGGAACCAAGAAATGTCAAAGAGGCTATGACCGACCCTGCATGGATTGAATCAATGTAAGAAGAGCTTCTCCAGTTCAAAAGGCTTGATGTATAGGTGTTAGTTCTTGCTCTAGATAACATAAAACGCTTTACTTTGAATGGCTATTCAAGAACAAGCATGATGAAGAGAACACAGTCATCCAAAACAAGACTCGTTTGGTTGTAAGAGGGTACCACCAAGAGGAAGGAATAGATTTCAAAGAATCCTTCGCTTTGTTTGCTAGAATGGAAGCTATCAGGATATTTTTGGCATATGCTGCACACAAATCGTTCATCGTGTTTCAAATGGAAGTGAAAACTGCTTTCTTGCATGGTATGTTAAAAGAAGACATGTACGTGTGTCAACCTGAAGGTTTCATCGATGTTGATCATCCAAGCCATGTCTATAAGCTAAAAAAGGAACTATTAGGGTTAACGATGAATTGTCAAAGTTTCTCCTACAAAATCACTTCTTCAAAGGCACTATTGATCCAACGTTGTTTATAAGGCGCTGCGACGATGACATTTTAGTGGTACAGGTCCATGTAGATGATATTATCTTTGGTTCTACAAACCCTAGGTACACTCAATTATTTTCTGACCTTATGAAAAGCCGCTTTGAAATGTCGATGATGGGGGAAATGATGTTTTTCCTTGGTTTACAAGTTAACCAATCCCCCCGTGGCATCTTCATAAACCAGTCCAACTACGTGTTAGAAATCCTTAAAAAATATAGAATGGAAACTTGTGATCCCATTGGTACTCCAATGGAGATCAAAGATAATCTTGACCTTGACGAGATTAGGACTCTAGTCGATGCTACAAAATATCAAAGCATGATTGATGCCCTAATGTATCTTATGTTAAGCAGACCAGACATTGTACATGCTACTTGTTTATGTTCTCGGTACCAGGCTCAGCCAACCGAGAAGCACCTCAAGGAGGTTAAAAGGATCTTTCGTTATCTCTGGGGAACTGTCAATATGGGTCTCTAGTATATGAAAGATCCTGGTTTTGAACTAACTGGATTTTCAGATGCAGATTATGCGGGATGTTGAGACTCCTTCAAGAGTACTTCCGGTGGAACTCAATTCTTAGGCTAAAAGCTGGTGGGCTGGTCATAAAAAAAACAAGATTATAAAGCGTTGTCGACCGCGAAAGAAGAATATGTGTCTCTATCCGCTTGTTGTACCCAAGTCATTTGGATGCGAACACAGTTAAGGGATTATGGCTTTCATTTTAATAAGATTCCTATCTACTGTGATTTGAAATCAGCCATAGCCATATCCTGCAACCCGGTGACATCGCAATCCGCTACCATTTCATCAAGGAACATGTAGAAAAGGGTACGATTGAACTGTATTTTGTCAAGACTGATTACCAATTGGCCGACCTTTTCACCAAAGCCCTTCCAGTGGATCGATTTAATTATTTGGTTCGTCGCCTTGGTATGCGCAATTTGTCTCCACATGAGCTTGAACGTATTGCAAAATTACAATAATTCTTTGTATATATATTTATCAGAAAAACAAAATACAAAATTATAAAACCTATTAAAGCAAAATACAAAATCGATTTTTTTTTCAAAAATACCAAAAATAATATTCTTCGACATGTCTCTCGTAAATCGATAACATTTACGCACCTAAAAATGTCGATTAATATTGACACGGGTGTTTAAATGAAGTTCGAGTAAGAGTTTTAAAAGTTTTCAAAACATGTCTCTTGAAACTTTCTCTACGACCTCTATGTAATGTCAGCTTAGGACTCGGACTCCAAAGAAAGGAAACTTTTCATTTATGTACATTTATCCTAATCAACAGGAAGTTGATATCTTCTCGGTCTTGAGCAACATCATATAAGCATTCAAAGTTTTGAATGCTCAAGAGAAGCACTAAAGAAATAATAATTAATCAGATAAATTCAACATCATTTTCTTCTTGAGCATAATTTTTTCATGATATTTCTCATAAAGAAATTTCAAATTTTTTCAAAATTGTGTGCTCAACAAACTCCCACTCTAAGTTTTCACTCTAATCTTTTATTGAAGGGGAGTATAATTTCAAATAAATAAACCACTTGATATTAGTTCAACCAGTATGCATTCCTTTTCTCCCATTGTTTGGTTAGTCTAAAAGTGGATCAACGTACATTAACTTGTATTTTAATTCACATGTTAAATCCAAAAATTGTCACCACATACGCAATTTTTAAGGGGGAGAATAGTGATTAAAATGTGATGAATAAGGCTTAATATGGATATGATCTCTTGTTTATAAGTGCGTTCTCGACCTCGCATGTGCAAAACTCTTTCTTAATATGATGCATATGTGTAGGGGGAGCTTTTTGGTGATATAGAAAACTCTCAATGTGTAATAAATGATTTCTCGAACACGTTGATCGCTTTTTTAATGGTTTTATGGCTACTATGGAAATGCCAAAGATTGACCAACTGTTGTTTCTTACGGTGTTATAAGGCGGTTAAGGTTAGGTATTTTGTTCCATGATCCAGCCAGAACCGAAGGGATCCACCTAGGGACATTCCATTAGATAGAATAGAAGTCCTTAGGTGTGATTAAAAAAAGGAGTAAAGTGAGATTGGGAAGAATGTTATCTGTAGAGAATCGATTTGACTCATCTAGGATTAGTTTTACAGATAATATTGAACACGCAGCGGAATAATAATAATAACAATATTACCAAACAAGGTTTTAACCGAACATTAAAGCCTTCATTATATTTGATCAGAATAAATGAGGCTACACCATCTATCTAATAAATTAACTACTACTACTACTAACACATACGTACACGTGTGTTTGTTAGACGACTCTCATAGGAGTTTAAGCTTTTCTGGATGCCAAAACTATTCACCCTACCTCTCATTATATACTAGAGAGGCTAAGGTTTACAAGAAAACCTAGCTTTGATAAGAAGCTAACTTAATATTGCACATTAAGTCCTTGTTGTTTCATCTTTCTTCTTTTCTTCATATTTGGTTTTGTAATCATCAAATCTCAAATCCCAACAATCTTCCCCTATTTGATATTACAAAACAATCTTCATGTATGAAACAATCTTTAAAGCTTCCCCTTGAATTAAGATCCTCTTGTACATGTCACCACTTTAAAATAAGATGCAAACCATATAGTCTTCTTCCCCTTTTTGTAATCATCTAATAGGGGTCTTCTGTAGATAAACAACTTGTGAACACTTCCCCTTAAGTGGTACATGTAGATGGTTAAACATGTTAACAATAAGCTTCCCCTAAAAGTATGCTAACCATCTCTTGAATCTCGAACTTAGTAGGCTCCAAGTAGTAATTATTGATGAAGAAAAATAAGTATAACCCATATGTTGAAGAAGTAGAATTTCCTAAACTTTTGTCTTATGTCTTGCACTATTCACATGACGTCGAACTCATACCAAACTGGAAAACGTATAAGTAGACCGCAACCTCTTGACAAAATCCTCATCTATATGAGACACTAAGCACAATAACGTAACTCCTTAAAGTGATAGCAAATGTACGTAGTAAGCATCATAAGGTAGATCGTACACCTTTGCTAGATTCATCAAGTCTTCGTCACCAATAATTAAGCACAAACAAGTTACCTCAAAATGTTTTAAGCCATTTGAGATATGATAAGACACGCACCTGTGAAAATCAACTACAACATCAAATAAGCAATACCCATTTTTCTTCATAATAATCCCTAAAAACGAGCATAATATCATCATCTATGCGAGATCCAAACGTGTCAAAAACATGTATTATCCGATATCGGTCAAAGCTACCAGTACAAACTCTTTTATCGGATAGACCGGACATTGTACATGCTACTTGTTTATGTGCTCGGTACCAGGCTAAGCCAACCGAGAAGCACCTCAAAGAGGTTAAAAGGATCTTTTGCTATCTCCGGGGAACCGTTAATATGGGTCTCTGGTATACAAAGGATTCTGATTTTGAACTAACCGGGTTTTTAGATGCCGATTATGCGGGATGTAAAGACACCTTCAAGAGTACTTCCAGTGGAGCTCAATTCTTAGGTGAAAAGCTGGTTAGCTGGTCCTCAAAGAAACAAGACTGTACGGTGCTGTCAACCGTGGAAGCAGAATATGTGTCTCTATCTGCTTGTTGTGCCCAAGTCATTTAGATAAGGACACAGTTAACGGATTATGGCTTTCACTTCAACAAGATTCCTATATATTGTGATTTGAAATCAGCCATAGCCATATCCTGCAACCTGGTCCAACACTCAAGAACAAAACACATTGCAGTCCGCTACCATTTCATCAAGGAGCACGTAGAAAAAGGTACGATTGAATTGTATTTTGTCAAGACTGACTACCAATTGGCCAACCTATTTACCAAAGCCCTTCCACTAGATAGGTTTACTTATTTGGTTCGTCGCCTTGGTATGCGCAGTTTGTCTCCACAGGAGCTTGAACGTCTTGCGAAATCACAGTAATTTCTTTGTATATATTTATCTGAAAAACAAAATACAAAAATAGAAAACCAAGAAAAAGAAAATATAAAAGTATAAACCTATAAAAACAAAATACAAAATCAAAAAATTTCAAAAATACCAAAAATAATCTTCTTTGACATGTCTCTCGTAAATCTATAACATTTACGCACCTATAAATGTTGATTAATATTAACACGTGTGCGTAAGTGAAGTTCGAGCGAGAGTTTCAAATGCTTTCAAAAGACGTCTTTTCAAATTTTTCTCTACGTCTTCTAAGTAAATGTTAGCTTAGGACTCAGACTTCAAAGAAAGGAAATGTTCATTTATGCACATTATTCCTAAACAACAGGAAGTTCACACCTTCTCGGTCTTGAGCACAGTCATATAAACATTCATAGTTTTGAATGCTCAAGAGAAGCACTAAAGGAAATGATAATTAATAAGATAAATCTAAAATCATTTTCCTGTTAAGCATAATTTTTCAAGATATTTTTAAAAAGAAATTTTCAAAATCTTTTAAAATTATGTGCTCAACAAACTCTCACTCCAAGTTTTCACTCTAATCTTTTATTAAAGGGGAGTATAAATTTTGATATTAGTTCATCTGGCATGCATACCTATTCTCCTATTATGTAGATAGTCTAAAAGTGGATCAACGTACATTAACTTGTATTTTAATTAACTTGTTATGTCAAAAAATTGTCACCACATATGCAATTTTTGAGGGGGAGAATTGTGATTAAAATGTGATCAATACGGCTTAATAACGGATAAGATCTTCTGATTATAAGTGCGTTCCCAAACCACACATGTGCAAAACTCTTTCATAATATGATGCATATGTGTAGGGAGAGCTTTTTGGTGATATAAAAAACTCTCAATGTGTAAAAAATGATTTCTCAAACACGTTGATTGATTTTTCAATGGTTTTATGGCTACTACGGATATACCAAAGACCGACCAATTGCTTTTTCTTACGGTGTTATAAGGCGGTTAAGGTTTGGAATTTTGTTCCATGATCCAGCCAGAACCGGAGAGATCTACCCAGGGACATTCCATTAGATATAGTAGAAGTCCTTAGGTATGATTAAAAAAGGAGTAAAGTGAGATTGGGAACAATGTTATCCAAGGCATGAGTTATCACCAGAACAAACCCAACATGATGATAATGAGGACGCGTTGGTTTAACATTGAAGGGGTTGAAGAATTAAAAAGAAATGTAAGGATAAATGATGTAAAGAACGAAGCCCTCTATATAACTTTAGGCAGAAACTGGATCAATGCATAATCTATCGGTAATCACAAAGATGATTCTGATATTGAAGACAAGTCATCATGGACCCAGTGATGCAAAGTACAACCCTTCCCAGCTACTCAGGCTTCTCTCAAAAGAAGTTTGTTTCATTTCTCATAGAGATCAACACACTTCTATCGGCTTTCTCACTCCAAGATCGTTAATATTGAAAAGGTGGTAGTCCGCTCCAGCCTCCGATCACCAAATAACAAATGTGTACTAATAGAGTCTAGAGCCATCGAGATCAATCAAAAATCTCACTAGGACACAAATTCTAATATACAAAATGTCGTACATCATTATACAACATTTGGTATCAAAGAGTCCTACGCATTATCCTTGTGGTAATTGCCAGAACATTCAGAGTGATACTCTCTAGTATTCACAGTGATGAATGGAAATCCTTCCAGAGTCAACATCAAACAGCTTTACGGTAGGTGACTTCCAAGATTCTAAATTAATAAAGCTTGTGTCAACTGGATATCGATTTTGGTCCAGTATATGAATTAACGACTCAATCAAAAAGATACTAACTATTTGATTCACTCTTACCATGTTGTTTGCTTTGAGATGCTCCAGTAATGAGAATGGCTAGTGCAGCTACAAAACCCTGTTAAGGAGATTCTTTTGAATTCTACCTGATCACAGGCAGTATTTATATTGATTAACGGGGAACCATGGTTATTGCAACTGTATTCGATGAAGTGACAAAGACACTTTCATCAATATATGTTTATCACTAACCTATTCTTGTAGGTTTTCCTGATAGTGGTAGCTTCTAGTCTATGTCGAGTCAAGATTCAAGACCTCATGCTCAATCGACAAAGATAAATACAAGATGAAAGCTCAAGTACATGTGTTAAAGTCTTCCGCAATCTCTGATGTACAAGCACTTCCTCAAAAGAACATTATCGACATGATTATCAAGCAATAACAAAGATATATCTTACAAGTGGATCAAGTACTACTTCTTCCATTATGTGGTACAAGTAATCATGTTAAAGAAAATGTTGAGGGAGATTGTTAGCAATCTTTCAAGACCTTGAGCATAAGGATGGAGACACAAGATCGCAAATAGGCATAAAGATTCAAGGATAAAGATTTAAAGATCTCAAAATTAAGTTAAATCAAGGCTAAAGACCAAGATATCAAGATTAAGTTAAAAGATATCAAGTCAAAGATCAAGATCCAAGATCACAAGCATGCAGAAGGAACTTCAAAAGAATTTCCAAGAATACAAGGCTCCAAGATTCAAGACGTCATAAGACGTGAAGCCATAAGAGTTATGACCACCCCTTAGAGGGAGATTGTTAGCAGTGTTATTATCTAAAGTGATGGTCATTAATATTCTTGAGCCTTGTATAGGAAAACTTAGTTTACGGGAATTCATTTAAGCTAATTGGGTCTTAGTTACGGGCTTAAAGCCCATTAGATATCAAGCCCGGCCCATGGAAGCCCACATTAACACCATGGCCGGCCCCTATGTATCGTGTATTATGAATACCCCTCACCTCACAAGGTGAAGGGTGTTGCTCCTCATTTTCTTTCTAAAAGAGTAACCATTTTCTTTCTTTTTATTTCTCTCTCTAAACTTCTCTTTCTCTCTCTAAACTCTCTTCTATCTCTTCAAGTGTCTTGTGTATGGTGATGAAATGATAGCCTAATAGGTTCTTGTCCATCCCTACTTCAGCATATTATAGGTTCTCTAAATAACGAGTTTGACATGACCGATCTTGGGGCACTTAATTACTTTCTTGGTATTTTTGCTGATCGTACTTCTACAGGTTTGTTTTTATCACAGAAGAAGTATGCTCTACAGCTCCTTGAACGTGCTCACATGGTTACTTGTAACCCTTCTCGGACACCCATTGATACAGAGTCTAAACTGGGTCCGAAAGGTACTCCTATTCAGGATCCAACTTTATATCGCAGCCTTGCAAGGGGCTCCAGTATCTTACTTTTATACGTCTAGATTTTTCTTATGCAGTTCAACAGATTTGCCTTTATATGCATGATCCGAGAGAGCCACATTTAGCATCTCTCAAGCGTATCTTGCGATATGTTTAGGGTACTTTAGATTTAGGCCTTCACTTATATGCGTCCTCCACTACCTCTCTGGTTGGTTATATTGATGATGATTGGGCAGGTCGTCCATCTACACGCAGGTGTACCTTAGGTTATTGTGTCTTTTTGGGTGATAACTTATTATCTTGGTCCGCTAAATGACAGCACACTCCTTGACGCTCCAGTGTCGAAGCTGAATACCAGGGTGTTGCTAACGTTGTAGTAGAAACTGCATGGCTTTGTAATCTTCTTCGTGAGTTACACTCTCCTTTATCGACTGCAACTCTTGTCATTTGTGATAATGTTAGTGCTGTTTATATGTCTGCCAACCCTGTTCAACATCAACAGATGAAACACATTGAGATCGACATTCATTTCGTCCGAGATATGGTTACCGCTGGTTAGGTTAGAGTTCTACATGTGCCATCTCATTTCCAATATGCCGATATTTTTACCAAGGGACTGCCCTTCGCATTGTTTGAAGAATTTTGATCCAGTTTGAGCGTACGGCCTCCTCTCGCTCTAACTGCGGGGGTGTATTAGTCAATATATTTGATTTTATTTTATTGGCTTCCTTTCGTTATTAGTTGATTTATTTTTGGATGATTTGTTAATCATGAGTCATCATTATGTGTTTGATAGTTAACTTGGGCTCAAGCCTATCCCTTTGTAAGCTATATATACTGTGTATATTTGTGAAAAATGATCAAGGGAAATCATAACCTTCTTAACAGACACCACTCGAAACCCTTATTGCTTCCAATCAAAAGAGGAGAAAGAACAGGAATAACATCAAAATAGTCACGTTAAGAAATCGAACAATATGATTAAACCACACATAATCATAAACGAGTTTGACACATATGATGTGTCACTATACATACTCTTACGTCTTTTACACTTATGCAACAAGAAAATTAAATCACACGTACAAACATGCTTGACAAAATAACATTTCTTTATCTACCACATGCACTGCTCCTTGTTGCAATTACATTCAACTTCACAATGCAAGCTTGGTATTAGACCTAAAAGAGTACAAAAAGACAAGAATAAAACCATTTTAGTGATGATTTATTGACCAACTCATGTAAAATAAAATTCTGCAAAAAGAGAGAACAGATGGAGTACCTTATATATTTTGAAGCACATCGAGAATACGCTGCAACTCGTTGACAACAATTTCTATTTTCATTCGTTGTGGTGGGGAATCCACAAAGCACGATACTCCAATCCTAATAATTGCAGCCAAACATTCTTCCACTTTCTTTGCATTCGCTTCCGTACATTGCAACACAATTGCATCATCATCAATAACATCGATTACATGGTCTAGTAATGCCATGTAAGAAAATTTATGAAGGCTAAGACCATCGTAAAACATGTTGTTTGTCGCCTTTTTCCTAGTCATCACCTCTAGTAATAATATTCCAAAACTGTAGATGTCCCACAACTTGTCATATCGCTCCCAATACCATACTCTTCAAATTAAAAACAGTTAATTTACGAACTGTATCATGTAAGTAAATATAAGCATCATGGAATAAAAGTAGAATTACCTGGAGGTGCATAGCCAATTGTTCCTTTAACCCTGGTTGAGCTGTTTTGGTTTATGTCTTTACCAAGTAGTCTAGCTAAACCAAAGTAGAATTGAGGAATCTTGCCTGATAAATTATTATGGGAAATGTCGAAAAACCCCAATCCTTCTAAGGAGCTTAATGAAGATGGTATTATGCCTTGAAATTGGTTCCCTCTCAGGTTTAATATTGAAATTGGTATTATGCCTTGAAAAACCCCAATCCTCCTAAGGAGCTTATTGTATGATAAATCAAGATAACTCAACATCTTGAGGTCTTTAACCTCTGATGGAATGGAACCAGACAGGCTGTTCGATCTAAGATCTAAAAAATTAGTTAGTGATGGAAGTTGAAGAAGTTGCTCGGGTATTTTTCTAGTGAGTCTATTGTATCTGAGGGCTACCCCATTAAGTTCTTTACAATTCCCAAGGCTTGATGGAATATGGCATTCTAATTTGTTGGAATATAGGAAAAGTTTAGTCAACAATGATAAGTTTCCAATGGTATTAGAGATAGGCCCTGAAAATTGATTGCCATCTAGACCAAGATATTGTAGCTTTTGAAGTTTACCAATGGTAGTGGGGATCTTTCCTTTGAATCGATTAGCTCTTAAAACTAAAGTGTTCAAGACAACTAGATTACCTATACTTGAAGGAAGCACTCCTATAAGGTTGCAATTATTAAGTTCCAACCTTGCTAATTTGCTGCAGTTTTTTAAAGAATCAACAAACCTAATGTCATCAGCTTCTCCGCGTCCATGGAAGTCATTATTACTTAAGAAAATTATATATACATCTCATAGTTTTAAAAAATCGATTATCAACTTCCCACTAAAACTGTTGTTACCCATTTCAAGACATCCTAATTTAGAGCAATTTGAAATAGAAGGTTGAAGAACATCGGTCAGTTCGTTACCCCATAACTGAAGCCACTCAAGTTTTGGGAGTTGATTGCCAATTTCTGAAGGAAGACTACCAGTGAGGTGATTTTCAGATGAGCAAAAATTAACTAGGAGTGAGAGGTTGAAAATGGAAGGAGGGATGCTTCCATATAAGTTGCATAAACCAGCCCCAAATGCCGTCAAGCTTTTCCAATGACCCAATGTATCTGGAATACTCCCACCAAGTGGGTTCCTTGTAGCATAGAACCTTTCCATTGATGTGATATTCCCCAAGAAAGGTGGAATTCCACCTGTTAACTTATTGTCACCAATTACAAGTCCAGCAAGTTTCGAGAGTAAACTCATCTCCTTGGGTATGCTTCCAGCCAGCATATTTGCATGGATGTAAACCTCTTTGAGGTTAGAACAACCAGATAAGTTTGTTGGAATGACTCCACTGAAATTATTTTCAGCAAGATAAAGAATACATAGCCTGGATAGACGACCAACTTCATGAGGAATGGTTCCTTGAAAGCTGTTGTTAGAGAGAGAAAGCACACGTAGGAAGCTGTTATAACTTTAATCATGCAATCCAAATAGCACGACTAGCATTACCTATAATGGAAGGGATAATGGTCCAAGATGTAAGCAATTTGACACCTTCCTTTTGGATGTAAACATACAAAACTGGAAGTAGTTGAGAAAATGGTACAGAACTTCTATACTAGAAGCAATTATTTAACGTTAAAAAATGCTGCATTTTCTACTTATGCTCGAGCACATTTATATAACTTGTTGGATGTAGAGAAAATAAAAGCAGCTCTTATTAAACAACGCAAGAAACTTACCAAAGAAACAATAGTCCGCCAATAAGGATCCAAAGCAGCTAGCACTACCTTCTAACGTAATTAAGTTGTTTTCTTTTGAGTTTGATTAGATGCGTGACTGAAAAACCTCAACCGATCAGGTCATTTTTTAATATGTTGGTTTTTTGTTAAACTCGAAGGTGGGTTATGTTATTCGGGTTGTTATTCTTCATACACTTTTTGGATTGAACAAGGGATTTGTGTTCATGTTTTATGGAGTGGGTATTGTTGTTCCTGTTGTGTTTTATACCAAATCAATTATTACTATAAAAACAAGATTTTTTGCTTAAGGCATTTTCAATAACATATATATGAGCTTGAAAAAAACAATGCAAGTTTCTATGTGAATCTTATTTTGCCTCGATTTTGAAATTGCAAGAATTTTTTTCCTCTGCGTTGCAAGATGGAGATGATACTCAATTTTATTTAAACCACGAACAACCTTGGTTCTTAGCTTCAAGTGATAGATGGTGTTATTTATTACTCCTCCTATCCCTAAATAAATGTCCACTATTGAATTTCTAAGTCATTCTTCTTTAACTTTGACCTTAAATTATTTTGATGGTGTTATATAAAACTTGATGCAAAATATATGAATGAATTGAGTTTTAAATATATTTTTATTGGTATGATTTTCATCAAGTATTATATAACACAAATAAAATAATTTAAGGTCAAAGTTGAAGAAGAATGACTTTGAAAGTCAATGGTGGACATTTATTTAGGGAGTATTTTTGAAAGTATTGTTGTAGACGAAACAATCTTGTTTTGAAATTTTTGGACTACCCGCATATATAAAAGTAATCAATATATTAGGTAAAATTGAGAAAAATGTAACATTGTAATAAGTACGTAGTAATAAAACTCGGTTCAATAAACAGACAAGAGAATACAACTTTGGACCTCTTTAAGCCTGAAGCACATGACTGATTCGACCCATCAGAAATAAAAACTGAAAATAGCACAAAACATCCCGTTCTTAGACAAATAATTCAGATTGTCACCTTTATAGCGATAAAAGTAGTCACGGTACAATTTCGGGAAACACATATCTTGGAATATCATTCCCAAAATCACATTGCTCTGCTATCTGACATGCTCATGGAACCATGCTCAAAAAAGATAGACACACTCACTCACTCACAACAATAAAGGATTATGTAAAAAAAATACACTAAGTGCTCGCTAATAATTTATAAATATGCAACTTGGATGTAACATACAACAAGCCTCATACCATAACACTATGGCCATTAACATACAACTTTATGCAGCCTGAGCGGGGCCATCTAAACCATCAGGTGATCTAGTGTAAGAGGGAAGCAATATTTCTACACGGGTTGTAAAGCCGAGGTTGGGAGCAAATGGCATGGCATCCCAATTAGGAACGGCATCCCGTTCCTAATATTTATGTATTCCCTAATTCCTCAAGGTTTTGCAGCATTATGGAAGTAATCTGAGCAAATCGTTTTCTGATGACGTCCCAATTAGACCCACATGAACACTTAAGCCGGATCTTGAGCTTTTTTAATATGTCAAGCAACTTAGACCTCACTTTCCGAGCCTTTCGTAGAGCTTTCAGTTGTAAGTCATAAGTGTTACACCGGTCTCCAGAGTATTTGTTAGCTTTCCATTGTTCGTACATGTCAAATGATAGGATTCCGACACGAAAAACTTTGCATGTGCAGCATCACTTTCTTCTGCCCAGTCTTTTGGACTAAAGAATACAGACAGGACTAAAAGCATAGATACAATCGTCAAAACTTGGTTTACCCATTAACAGCATTTTAGCCTGTCAGGACCAAAAAATCACTTCACTTCACCATGATGAACCAAGAAAATAAGATAAGAAATAAAGAAAGAAAAGAGGAAGAAGATGAGAAGAAAATAGAAAGATGTTTAGAGAGAGAAACAAGAGAGAAAAAGAGATGGTTAATTCTTACAAATGTGAGAAAAACAAATGAGAACCAACACCCTCTCCACACTTGGAGAGGGGTATTTATACCACATATATGGGCCGGCCTATGAGGCTTTCTTTAGGCCAAATGGTATTTGATCATGGGCCAGGCTCGGGATAACTTGGGCTTAAGCCCGCAACATATACAATATTAGATTGATAAACGAGTTTGATACCCGATTCTAGCCTATTACAACATTTAATATATAAAGACCATGATTCCTTGTTTAACTTGATATTTTGAGGCTAACAATCTCCCTCGAAGTGTGGTCTCCTTATGGAGATATCCTGCAGATTATGAGCTTCCATGTTTACAGACATATTTGAGGCTAGCAATCTCCCCTAATGTGTGGTCTTCGAATTCTCTAGGGTGAGATCTTGAATCTTGCTTCCTTGGACTTTGTTGAGATTGTTATGTCGTTGAGTTCTTGAGTCTTTGGTCTTTATCATGTTGTAGGCTAGTTCCTTCATGCTTTGTGATCTTTGATCTTTAGCCTTTGTCATTGTCTTTCGACTTTGTCTTTGATTCCGAGATCTTTAAATCTTTTCCTTGTTTGTCTTTGTCATCTTTTCCATCTTGCGATCTTGTGTCTTGACAAACATGCTCATACTATGCATTATCTTGAAAGCTCTCTAATAATCTCCCCCCGAAGCTTGGTTTCTGAGGAGGAATCTTTAATATCAGAGTTTGCAGAAGTCTTTGTCTTTGTATAAACTTGAGCTTTCTTGATTCTTGAATCTTGATGCCAATAGTATGTCTTTATAGTTTGAGCATGAGCATGTGGTGATGAATCCGACTCTGCTGGAATGAGACTGCAACACCGTCATGTGTACTTGCATTTTAATGTTAGTGATGAACAAATATGGATGAATATGTCTTTGTCATTCGTCGAGATTTGGTTGCATTAACCTCCGGCTCCGTAGGACCATTTTATAGTATAAATATTGTACCTGTGATTAGGTAGATTCAAAGAATCTCCTTGACAGGGTTTCTAGCTCAAAACATAGGATCTTCTAACACAGATGTATTAGATTCACCATGCTTGCTTGTTCTCAATGCTAGAACGTCTCAAAGCAGACAACACGGTAAGAGTGAATGAGATAGTTACTATCTTTCTAATTAAGTCGTCAATTCATTTACTGGACCATTATCGATATCCAGTTGACACAAGCTTGATTCATATAGAATCTTGCAAGTCACCTACCGCAGAGCCGTTTGATGTTGACTCTGGAAGGATTTCCATTCGTCACTGTGAATACTAAAGAGCATCACCATGAATGTTATGGCAGAATCACAAGGATAATGCATAGGACTCTTGTTAACAGCTTGTGAACTTGATGATGTTCAACAAGTGTTTGTCATGGAATGTGTCCTAATGAGATTTATTTATTGATCTCTTGGCTCTAGACTCGATTAGTGCGTTTTGGTTTTAGTAATCGAAGGCTGGAGCAGACTGCCACCTATTCAATATCAACTAACTCAGAGTGAGAAAGTCAATAGAAGTCGTGTGTATGTCCGTGAAAAATGAGAAAAGTGTCTGTTGAGAGAAACTTGAATGGCTGGGAAGGGTTGTACAGTGCATCATTGGGTTCATGATGTCTTGTCTTCAATACCAGAATTCATCTTTGTGAATCTGATAGATTATGTATTGACCCAGTTTCTGCCTAATGTATGTGGAGGGCTACTTTCTTTTCACCCTTTATCCATACATTTCTTTTTTATTCTTCAACCCCTTTAATGCTTACCAAGACGTCATTACTAACACCTTATTGTGATTATTCCAGCGTTAGCTCAATCTTATTCGGCATTATCCCCATTCTCATTCATCTCCAATCATAGAACTAATACCTAACCTAACCACCTTATAAATTCAGAATCGTCGTGAAATTAAGATGTTTTTCGGTATTTGATTGTAACCATAAAACCTTTTTCGAAGAGTATAAATCACTTTGAGTCGTTTAGATCACTTATTATTTTCAAGATCACATTTTAATTACATTTATCCCCTTATTTTAAATACTAAATCACTTAGTCTTTGAAATACTTTGTGATTAAAATTTGCCTTAAAAATTCTGTGGAGAAAACTGTTTCACCATGAATTATATGGAACATTTTCGTCTTGCTTCCCCTTAATTTTACATATGCTTGACACCAAAAAAAATGATACCAAATTGTAAAATGAATATAAAATTGAGGGTGAGGTAGTGTTGAGCACACAATTTTGAAAGATTATGAATTGTCATTGAGGAATTCTTGAAAAATTGTGCTCAGACACTGCATCATCTTATAAGAAACATTCTATTGAATTGTTATTATTATTACTGAGTTGTTATTAAGACTTTTTAAAATGTTTTAAATACATAAGAATTGTCATGAGGTGATGTATCCAAAATCATTAAAACTTTTTTTTTTGAAAAACTCCCCCTCAAACATTGACTCATTTTGAAAATGACACCAAATGTAGAAGAATTATCTTGAAAAACTTTATGAGGGATGTAGTGTTAAACACATAATTTTGAAAGATTTTGAATTGTCATTGATAAATTCTTGAAAAATTGTGTTCAACATTTTGAAAAACATCATGTTAGAAGACTTATCTTCTAACGCTAAGTATAAGCGCACTGAAACGTACACTCTCCTTGGTCGTTCGGGTCCGAGTTGCAATCTGAGAGTGATTACAAGTCATAAAGAAAAATAGAAATGACATGTTTTGAAAGCATTTAAAACTTGCTCGAACTTCATTTACACACCCGTGTCAATATTAATCGATATTTCTAGGCATGTAAATGTTATCGATTCCAAGAAACATGTCGAGAATATTTTTTTAATTTTTGAAATTTTTTTGATTTTATATTTTATTTTTCTAGGTTTTATATTTTTGTATTTTCTTTTTCTTGGTTTTATATTTATAAATCAAAATAAAGAGTAAAACAAAAATATTTACAAGTCGAAGTTTCCATCAGCAGTGACAGTTGTTGCTAGATTTGAAGTAGATGAAGTTGAATCTGGTTGTTGTTGACATTTATCGGATGCATCAGCAGTAGGAATAGCAGAAGACTTTAAAACAACTTGATTTTCTCCATTGAGATATTCGTCGAACAAAATACTAAATAGACATTTCAACTCTATCATTGACATCATGACTATCATATCTGCTGTAGGAACTTTTGTTGATATTTTCATGCGAGGTTTGAACCATTTTGTTCAAACGTCATTTGACATTAAGGTTCGAGGCTTGATCTGTTGTGATCAAACATCATTGTTCTTGTTCATCAGATTTGAATTCCTTAAACCCTTAGTTTCTGAGATATCAGTCTTTTCAACAACTAGTCCTTCCTTTTTAAGATTGAAAGATGTACCCACACTTAAGTTAAGAGTACTTACACTGACATCTAGAGTATGTTCGCATCCATATTGGTTATTGATATCTTTATTTGAACCATTTGGGGGTTCACTGTCAACCTTGGTTGTGCTAGAGGTGAATATCTTTCCAGTTGGAACCCATCTAAGACCAACAGTCTTGAAAATTATACTTGTCGGTTTCCACCTAAGACAAGATCTAGGAGTCTTTGTTTTCTCATGCACATTGGAAGTCTTTTTGATTGAAAACCTATGTCCTATAAGGATCTGTCTTTCTGGTTTCTTTGCAATACTTATTTGCTCTACGGGTCTGTTTCTATTCGTTGTCTTATAGGATGGTACCTTAGCACGCGAGTTGACCTCATTCAGGAATTTCATTACACAAGTATCATGATTTGCATTAAAGACACATTTCTGACATGTCGAACAAACAAAATGTTTCAAGTCAGAAAATTTTCTAGAATTCCTAGAGTGTTCTGCTATGGGCACAGTCTTTGTCGTTACGCAACTACTCTTAGATGCAGGCCAATTCCTAGACTTTTGGTTATTGATCCTAGGTTTTGGTTTGTTACCATTAGCTGTGCTTTATGATTTAGCAGAAGGCATCACACTAGGTCTTAAATTCCTACCGCTTTCTTATGTCTTTTTTGTAGCTTCCTCTAGGTAGTGATTATGAACCATATCATTTGACCTATACCTAGATGAGCTAGGTGAAATCATGTGATGAGGTTTTGCAAAGGCAAATTCTTTCCCCTTAGGCAAATAATGTGTAGTGACTGGTTTTGACAAATCGTTATGCACGTCAACTTGGGAGACAAACCATGGTTTTGAAATTCTAGGTCATTCAGACTTAAACGCAGTCGGTTGTCTAACAACTAATTGGTTTATGTGTGGTTGTAAGACCGATTTCCCCGAGATTGATTGTTTTGCAAACTTAGTATTCACACTATTTCTTGATAGTTTCCTTAACTTATTTTTTAATGCTGCAATTGCAAACCCCTTTTCCTGAAGTTGATCTTTGAACTCAGCATTTTGAGCAATCAAAGAAGCTGTTTGTTCTATAGTCTTAGCTCTCATTGTCTTGATAGAATCATACAGTTCTTTGTAATTCTTTTTCAAAGTCTCATTTTCCTTATTTAAATGTTCATTCTCTCTAAGTAATTTAGCCTCACTATGTTCTAATTTGATGTTTATTGTTTCAATTTCATCTATGTCATGTTTGATCTTGGCTTCATTACTTTTTACTTTTAAAAATTACCCATGTTGCCTTGATTTTAAAACATTGTTTTGCAATTGAAGTTCAAGATTAATGCAATGTGCTTCTAATTTTGAAAAATCTTTTTGAAACTAGGCAACGGTCTTTTTGAGACAAATATTTTCAGATTCGAGAGATTGATTTGAGAGTTCAGTTACCTGGTTATCAGTTAATTTAGCAGGCAAAGGACGTATGTCATGACATTGTTTAGCATTCTGGTCAACCTTGTAGGATCGTTTAATTCGTAACACGGGTGATGATTCGAGTGGTTTAGCTAGTTTCTAGAAAGAGAAACACTTGAGAGAGATTTCTAGAGAGAGAAAATTTAAGTGTAAAATGAAAATGAATATTTCTAGCTACCTCTTCCAAAGTTGGAAGAGGTATATATAGTACTTACAATATATCGGGTATTAGTACCTGGTTAAATATCGAAAGTCAAACGTTCAACTATTAACTACGAGCTATTATAAAAAGTAAAATACACGGGGTGACCGAGTCTTTTTCTAATACCTAACAATCTCCCCCTAAGGGAGGTCACCCTTGAAAATACTAAACTTAAGCACTTCAATTAGCTCGTAGACATTAGATTCTTTATTTAATATCTTGTACTTTTGATTAGTAATCTTTTGATCCATCATTGACTTGTCTTTTGATTGTGAACTTAAGCTTTCATGAGATCCTCAGCCAAACATAGTCTCTCATCATCTAGTAATCTATAGCCTTCTTGTGCACTTGTGAAGATATACTCAATATCAGAGTTTGCGGAAGCTTTGACACCTTTATGAGATCTTACATAACTTCATAACAAGTGTAGGTCGTGTCTGAGCATTCGGTTACTCACTTGACATTTTTGGTACTGTGGGTCTCCATCTCCATCTCCATCTTTAAATGATCCTGTAATGAAACAGTTAGTACTAAAGAGAAAATTGATTTGAAAAATCAGTCTAAGTGTTAAATATGAAAATATTTTGTAACACTTCGATAGTTTTGATTGGTTGTTAAATGTTCAATAACCGTCAATTCTTATGCTGAAACAAGTTTGATTCACGTAGAATAGCACCATCGTTTCATTCCAGTTGACACAAGTTTGATTCTTGTAGAATCGCACAAGTCACCTACCTAGAGCTTGTTTGATGTAGGCTCTAGCAGGATTTCCATCTTCATTGTGAAAACCTTCATTTCACTCTGATGTTCTGGCAATATCATAAGGATAATGCGTAGGACTCTTAAGATAACCTTGTTTTTACAGTGTGTGACAGACAAGATAATTGGAAATGTGTCCTAACGAGATTAATTAATGATCTCTTGGCTCTAGACTCGAAAGTGCGCTTTGATATTAGTGATCAAAGACTAGAGCTGACTGCCACCTTTTCAATACCGACTTACTCAGAGTGAGTGAGTCAGTAGATTGCATGTTTAGTCTCCATGACAAATGAGACAAGTTTCTTTTAAGAGAAACTCAAATAGCTGGGAAGGGTTGTGCATTGCATCACTGGGTCCATGATGTCGTCTTCAATGTTAGCAATCAACTTGTGATTCTGACAGCATATGTATTGACTTGGATTCTTCCTAAGTGTATGGAGGGCTTCTTTCGTTAAACCCTTTATCCTTACAATTCTTTTTCATTCTTCAACCCCTTCAGTGCTTACCGAGACTTCATGACTAGCACCTTGTTGGGTATATTCCAGTACTAGCTCCATCTCAGTCAGCACTATTCCTTTATTCTCACATTTACTCCTTTTTATCATACCTAAGGACTTCTTTACTAACTAGTGAATTGTCCCTGGGTAGATCCCTCCAGTTCTGGCAGGATCATGGGAACGAGTACCTAACCTTACCATCCTTATAACTTTGATAAAAGTAAATACATGGTCAGTCTTTTGGTACAGTTCACGTTGTCATAAAATCACTGTTGAAAAACTCAATCAGGTACTTATGATTTAATTATCAAAGTGTTTGGTACCCGATTGTTTTTGCTTTTCAGAAAAGCTCCCCCTCAACATGTGCATCGGTATTCGAAACTGTTTAGCACATGGGGGTGGAGTATACACTTGAGTAATATGATCACATTACATATTTTAATCACATTTTCTCCCCTTATCAAAAATTTCAAACCCTTTGACATTTTGGATATCAATTGATTTAAATATGTTATAAAAATTAGGAGAAAAGTGTGCCTACTTTTCACAAGCCGTGTTTGGAACATATTAATGCTCCCCCTCAATCGTTGAGGGTATGTGTTAGTGTCAGATATGATAATTTTGAAAGATTTTTTCGTTAAACTCAAAAACCTAGTTTTTAAGTTTAATGAAAAACTCATGAAAGATTCATAGACTGACACATAACATCTAATTCCATAATGTACAAGATGTATGTTGCATTACCGATGATATTGACCTTAATGCTGGAATGATGAAATCATTCACTTCTCTTGATTAGACGGTAGCCAATATCTCTGAGTCTTCCACTAATGAAGCATTCGAGATTTCTGATCTTTAACTTTCTCCTAAATATCTCGATGAACTGTAGGTTTTTGTAGTGGAGGTGGTGGTGGTTGAAGTGTTGATGTTGTATCAGTTGTCTTTGTAACGCTAGAAGGAACATCAGCAGTTGCAGTGAGAGCTCTGAAGACGTTTGTGATATGCAGAGTATCCACAGAGATCTGAAGATTGGGTTCCTTTGCTTCTTTTGAAGATCCAAGACATGATAACATTTTCCAATCGGCACCCAGACATTAAATTTGAAAAACACTCTCCCCCTCAATTGATGACCCGTTTTCTATTAAAAGAGCTGTAGTCATTGATTGAGTGTCAAATTGATCGGATTGCTTTTCAAACAACACGTTTACCACCGTGGTTAACACAAATAATTTTGAAGAATCAATTAAGAAAAATTATTTGGTTATCAAACAGGAAGACTTCTCTTCCGAATTAAGAAAAATGCACTGAAACGTACATTAATCCCAAGTTGCATGGATATAAAGTAATCCATGCCCGAGCAAAATTAATTGCCCGTTGTTAGGAACAGCTGTCTGTAGGAAGACAATATTTCCTTCGAATGAGAACCGGGTTGCAATCTGAAGTAATTGCA
Organism: Tanacetum coccineum; assembly: GCA_026074375.1. NCBI lineage: Eukaryota > Viridiplantae > Streptophyta > Magnoliopsida > Asterales > Asteraceae > Tanacetum > Tanacetum coccineum. The sequence continues at coordinate 46,361 of BQNB010011919.1, forward strand.
AACCATTGTGTAATTCCAAATGACTTAAAATATTTACTAAGTCTCTCTTTTTTTATTTTATGTAATTATGTATAAAGGATACACGATGACACATCGTTTACTCATCCTCTCCTTCTTGAAGGCGCCTGAGAATTTCGGGTGTCAAACTCTTTATCCCAAGTCGTGGGAGTAGAAATTCGAAACGCTCTCTTGGTAAGGCTTTTGTGAGGATATCAGCCAGTTGATAGTTTGTTTCCACAAAGTAGAGTTCAACCACTCTATTTTCCACTTGCTCTCTAATGAAATGGTGTCGTATGTCGATGTGCTTAGACCGTGAGTGTTGGACATTGTTGCAGCTTAGAGCAATGGAACTTTTGTTATCACAGTATAGAGGAATTTTGTTGAATATAAAGCCGTAGTCTTTTAGCTGAGATCGCATCCAAAGGATTTGAGCATAGCATCCAGACATTGCAATGTATTCTGCCTCTGTCGTAGAGATGGCAGTGCTTCTCTGCTTCTTTGATGACTAGCTAACCAATCTATCTCCAATAAACTATGCACTTCCCGACGTACTTCTTCTTGAATCTTGACATCCCGCATGATCCGCATCTGCGTAAGCTGCTAGTGACATAGAATTGTCCTTCGGATACCAAAGACCCATGTTAATGGTTCCTTTTAGGTACCGAAAGATACGTTTGATTGCTTCAAGGTGCTTTTTGGTAGGCTTAGCCTGATATCTAGCACACATGCACACAGCGAATACAAGGTCGGGTCTACTGGCAGTAAGGTATATAAGGGAGCCAACCATTCCTCTAAATCGAGTTTGGCCAACTGGATCCCTAATAGATCCTCGTCCAGTTTTAATCGATCCACCATAGGTGTATCTATAGGTTCAGAAAGATCCATTCCATATTTCTTTAAGGTTTCAAGAGCATATTTTGCTTGGTTAATAAAGATGCCTCCGGGACTTTGAGAAATTTGTAATCCTAAGAAAAACGTCATTTGTCCCATCATCGACATTTGAAATTTAGAGCTCATCTCTTTTGAAAATACGTTACACGCATTATGATCAGTTGAGGCAAAAATGATATCATCTACGTATATTTGAACAAGAAATATATGTTTGCCTGATTTGCGTGTGAATAACATTGGGTCCACAACACCTTTGTAGAATTTGTTGACCATAAGAAACTTTGAGAGTGTGTCATACCACGCCCTTGGAGCCTGCTTTAACCCATAAAGAGCCTTCTTCAGACGATAAACGTGAGTGGGGAAATCAGGGTCCTCAAAGCCTTCTAATTGACTGACAAATACTTCTTCTTGTAGATCACCATTTAGAAAAGCAGTTTTGACATCCATCTGATAGATGGTCATGTTTTTGCTGGCCGCATTGGCAATGAAGACTCTGATGGCTTCTATCCTTGCAACAGGTGCAAATGATTCTTCAAAATCAATACCCTCCTCTTGACGATATCCTTTTGCGACTACCCGTGCCTTGTTTTTCAGAACATCACCATGCTCATCTAGCTTGACTTTGTAGATCCACTTGAGACCAATAACCATGACATTGTCTGGGCATGGTACTAGTTCCCATACTTTAAGTCGATCAAATTCGTGAATTTCGTCTTGCATAGCTTCAAACCAGCTATCTACATTCACGGCCATTTTGAAGTTCTTTGGTTCGACTTTTGACAGTACGGTATGGTAACAGCACCACAAAGCATCGGAAGCTAACTGTTTTCTGGTGGATACCGGACGAGAAGGATTACCAACGATATTATCAAGAGGGTGATCCTTGGTCTATTTTCTGAGATGATCTGGTGGTTGATTCACTTGGTTGGGTTCAGCTAAACTAACATCCCCTGATGTTGACTGTGCAGAACCAGGTTCTCCAACAACAGGGTTAACTGAGGGATGAAGGTCAGCTTGAGTAATTGAGGTGTCTTTGATAGTTGGTCCATCTGCAACACCTTGAGGAAAGACTGGAGGATGCACTTGTAAGGATGACAGTGAATGACTTGTAGAAGGTGCATCTTGAGCAATCGTTGTAGAAACAGATGTATTCGTAGAAACAATTGGCGCGTTAACAACAGTAGTTACTATTCACTTCATTTTTACCCAAATCGGATTAAAAACTCACTCACACACACATGAACACACACGAACACCCATGAACCCTAGTTTCTAAACCACTCACCCACACACTAATTAACCATAGGGTTAATATCCCTCTCACACTCCTTAACCCATCCATCACTTTCAATTAACCACAGCCCAATCCATGTGGCTGAAAGAAGGATTGTGATTGGTTGATATGACGCGATTAGTCACACGCCCAAACCACAATCTAATCGCACGGTTCTTATAAAAGATCAAGGTGAGAGAAAAGATTGAAGGGCTGAGATGAAGTTGAAGAAGGACCTAGAAGATGGGAGGAGATCAAGCTTCGGGTATAAATACCCCCATCATTCCAGCATAATGAAGTAATTTTTGAGTGGTTAATTTTTCAGTTTAATAATTTTTTAGTGGTTAATTTTTAGTTTAAAGTTGTTAGTAGTCTTTTATGTAATTTCAAATTCATGTTATTTCATTTCGTATTGTAATAAACCTTAATTTCAGTTTTAATAAAAGTATTGTTCCATATAAATCGTGCCTCATTTAAATTCTGTCAAAAAATGTTTGTGTTTGTTATTGTTGATTCGATCAAGGCTTGATACCATTTTGGAAAAAGGATGGCTGCTATGGTATCAAGAGGGTGTAGTAGGCTGAGGGTCAGCTTATAGGCTAGTTTAGGATTGCTGTTGGTTTGATTTAGGGCTTATGTGATTAAGCCATAAGCCCACACAGCTTATTGTTTCTTTCCTGTTCATGCTGGAAAGCCAAGGTACATCTTATTCTTGTTTTACATTTGTTCTTGTTCTGATTTCTTAATAAGCTGTTTAGTTTTGTTAAATAGTTTGATAAGTAGAGTTTATTAAGTAGTAAAATCTGTCAAGAGCTTAAAATTTGCTTTGTTGATTTAGTTGATAGATAGAATTCTAAGTTGCTAAAGTTTATATGCTAATAAGCTTATTCAGCTTATTTTAAATAAGGTAGTAGTTAAGTTTTTTATATAAGTAGAATCTTAAAAAAACAGGTTAAGGAAAATAAGCTGTTTTTTAAATAAGGATGCTGGTTGTTGGTTGTTAGGTGCTTCAGGGGCCTGTTTTGTCCATTTTAATAGTTTCTGTTAGTTTAAAGTTACACAGTTAGTCCTTGTTAATTGCATAAGTAGTCCTTAGTTAGTTTAATTGTTAAGTCTAGTTAGTCCCTAGGTTAAGGGACTATTTCTGCCATTAGTTCGAACTTTGTGTTTTTTATTAAACTTTAAATTTACCCCGCCTACCCCCAAGTTTCACTTGCACTCTTTTGCCCCTTGTTCTTTTTATTTCCTTTTACTCTTTTTAATTTCTTTTTAATATTAAATAAATTTTAGGTTTTAGTTTTTAATTAGCTAAATTACTTTTAATTAGATTTATAAAAATTAGGGCTTTTGTTTTTCATAAGTTTCTGCACTTTTTCTTTACTTAGTTTAGTTTTTATAAAATTTTTAGGATCAATATTTTTATTTTATTTCATTAATTTTAAGTTTTTAATAGTTTAAAATCTTAGAAAATCCATAAAAATTAGAAAAAACTTTTCAGAAAAATAAAAAAAATAGTTTTCTTAGCTTTTATAATATTTTACATTTTTATAAGTTTAAAAATCATTTTTATAAATTTTTAAGATTTAATTTCTATTTTTAGAATTTAATTTAGATTAAATAGTATTTAATTCATAAAAAAATCCGAAAAGCCCTTAAAAAATATTTTTCTTTTCCTAAAATTTTCTTTAGCATTAATTTAGGTTTAGGAATCTAGTTTACATTTTTAAGTTTTAAATTGCATTTGTTTTCTTAAATGTCGCATTTTATTTACTTTCGTAATTAGTTTAATTTGTTAATTAGTTGTTTAATTGTGCCTTTAATTTTAGTAGTATAATTAAATCAAAAATATCTCTTTTCTTATTCAAATCAATCATTCCGAACGAGATCGAGGTTTCCATTGCACGAGTCATTGGGGAAACGACCCGGGTGATCATACTTGCCCGGTCAAACATACGTATTATATATATATATCTTTGTGAGTGGAATTGTCCAAGGGATACTTGGGGATTTCCTTAATTTCTCTATAAGTATATTATTTTACGTGTATGTAAAATTGCGAATCAGTTTTTGGCGCCGTTGCCGGGGACTTGTGTAAGCGATTCCTTCGTTTTGTGTTTGTCGATTTGGTTTGAAGATCCTTTCGTCCTCGAAAGTTAAATTTTTGTCATAAATCCAAAAATTGGGGAGCAAAGGTTGCAAGAAGGTTCTCTTTCGAGTAATCGGGGGGAGAAATCCTAATTTTATTTTCCACACATAGAGGGCTTTGCATTTTCAACAGCATTCTTTTCCTAGTTATCTCAGCTAACTCACGTGTATCCTCTGAGTCATGTATGACAGTGGGTGTATGATTGGTCGTGACAGGCATATGACCATTATACACAGCAGACTGAGCGTGCTTTTTGTAGCCTATTGCAACCTTGTGCTTTTCATCATAAAATGATTTTGGTTGACACAACATGTGAACTGTTTGAGCAGACTGACCCTGTTTGTATAATCTATCTTCAATCTTATTTTTTATCTCTTAAGTCTAAAAACTCTTCAAGGAATTTGTCTTCCTTTTGTTTTAACATGTTGTTCACAAATTTAGAGTTAAGCTGCATTCTGGACATGGTCATCTTGATGTTTCTCATGTCGTTAATGAGCTTCGAAAACCTAACATAGTAAACATGAATGGTCTCTCCTTTGATTTGACGGAAGCGTTCAAATTCATCGTATAATTGTGATTCCCTGTCATCCTTTGTTAACTCAGAACCTTCCAGAATCATCTTCACATTGTCCCAAATGTCTTTGGCGTCAGTGTAATGGTTGATGAGTGTATAGATGTCTTTAGGTATACCTTGAAGTAAGATATTCGTAGCACGAATGTCAGCTTTATACCTTTCCTTTTCTTTAGCAGAAAGGTCTGTAAAGACTCTAGCACGTTCTGGACCTAGTTGAAGTGCACCCTCAGTTTCTTCAGCATCTTCAGCAGGAGTTTGTATGAACGTTCCCATTTGAAATGGACCTTCAGTAATCGATTTCATAATGTTCTCTCCATTATCTTTTCCCAGACAATACAGACGAATGCGTTGTTGCCAAGATTCAAAGTCTGTTCTGTCAAGCATTGGTGGGCGTGCATCGGAACCGGCATACCAAATATCTTCTGACATTTTAGACATCTTGATGTATTGGTTATGAATGCAATTAACGTTCACGGGATTTTACAAATCTAAGATTTAAACCGATAAGAAGTTTACCGGGATTTTACAAAATCAATAGAAAAACCGTAAATGAATAATTGGTTGTGGTATTTGGTTTGTTGATTTGTTTGAAATTTGACGCAGTTGGATAATAAAAAATAAATTTTACCCTATTACCAAAATCTAAATTTGGTGTAAAAATGAGCTAAAAAGGCTAAAGAAAAAATTATATTTTACTTAATTTTTCCCGCCAAAAAGTGTCGCTAAAAAGGTGTCGACCGAAATAATTTTTACCCTATTACCAAAATTTGAATTTGACGTAAAAATAAGTTAAAAAGGCTATAGAAAAAAGATTACAAATTACTTTATTTTTTCGCCAAAAAGTGTCGCTAAAAGGGGTGTCGTCTGGATACTTTTTTTTTTTTCAACCGCTGCGTATATGTTTCTATCAAACCGCCGCTTTGAAATCAACCAAACCGCCTCCTATTGATTGAGCAAACCGCTGCCTAACAGGTCAACTCGCCGCCAAGATCTTACTAGGCAAACCGCCGTGGTTTTGAAGTAACTCGCTGCCTAATTTTGTTAACTCGCTGGATCAATAAAATAATCAACTCGCCGTGAGCAACTCGCTGCCAATAAACTAAGCAACTCGCCGTGAGCAACTCGCTACTATCCTGTGTAAACCGCCGTGAACAAGCAACTCGCCACCAAATTTAACCAACCCGCCGCGAATATAATTATTAAAATTAAGCAACTCGCCTTTGACTTTTGGCAACTCGCCTTTGACTTTTTCCTAAATTTCCGGATCTTGTCCCTACCTTGTCAACTCGCCGTGAAGAACAATAATAAAATAAGCAAACCTCCACGAAGAACACTTGGACGAATTAACCAAAATCAAGCCATATGATCTTTCCAGCCACGAAACTAGGTTACAACATACAATATTAAGTGTGTATATGACGATTAAACACACCTTAACTCGTATTTCTTTGAGAATCGTCCAATATGAAGCAACCCTCCACGAAGAACACTAAGCTTTAAAAGCTTATAACTCGAACTAGGAGCTTGTATTAGCCACGAAATTTGTAACACTCTAACCTTTTGATGTGTAGAACAAGTAGAGAGCAAGATTAACAAACAATAAGCCCAAAATCAAAAGTGAGCCGTGGTTTTTTTTTTTTCAAAATGAGCCACGAAATTTGATTCTTTTAACCACACAAATCAATCACGAATCCAACTAGGCTCTGATACCAATTGTAGGATCGTTTAATTCATAACACGGGTGATGATTCGAGTGGTTTAGCTAGTTTCTAGTGAGAGAAACACAAGAGAGAGATTCTAGAGAGAGAGAGTGTATGTGTTTCTATGAAATGAAATAATGACTAGCTTGCCTCTTCCAAAGTTGGAAGAGGCTTATATAGTACTTACAATATACCGGGTATTCGAACCCGACTTAAAACCGAAAAACGTACTATTAACTATTAAACTACGAACTATTATAAATAATAAATATACGGGGTGACCGAGTCTTTTACTCATATCTAACAAAGGATATCCAAACGTTCAAATGACCTCACTCTCTCTTACCTACTTTTGTAGTGAATAGAAGGTTGTTCACTATTCTAGGTGTCAGAAAAGCGTAGTGCTAACATTCATTAAATGAAATGTTTTAACAAACGTTCAAAACAAACCCTAATAATTATATTACCTTTTTAACTTCCAAATGGCAGTTATCAATTCGTGAAAAATTTCAAAACCACTCACCAATCACAAATCATATATATCACAACATCACATAAAACGATCACTTTAACAAATCAAAAATCCTCTCATCTCAAAATACACACTAACAAATCAAAATCACAAAACCCTTCACAAAAATAACAATGACAGATGAACAAAACCCACAACAACCACCACCACCAACACAACAGGATCAACTTGAATCCCCAGAATCTCCCATTACTTATGATCCTGCATCACAAGTTGATTATAATCCTGACCAAATCAACATCAAACCCAACAATGAAGTTGCACTTCTTTATCCAAAACACAATAACTCAGACTACTTTTTAGTAGTTTCTGACTTCATCTTTAAGTGTTATCTTTGAAATGCATTCACCAATACCCTCACAAATCAATACAAAGAATATCTTGTTGAGTTTTGGTATATAACCAAAGCTAACATCAAAATAGGAAAGGTATCATTTTCATCTCCTACCGGGAGTACTAAAGGTGAAGTTGGTGTTACCCCCTTCAGCAATGCCATTAGAGCAAATTACCTTTCACACTCAAAGGAGTATGATGAACCACCTACCCAAGAGTTGGTCAAACAATTTTTCCCAATAACTAGGTATAGTGGTCCAATTGAACCAACTCGCACTCTCAAGAAGAGTTTTCTTTCTCCTAGATGGAGGATGTTGATGGCCCAAATTATTCAATGTTTAGGGGGTAAAACTAGAGGGTGTGATCAGATTTCTAACAAGGATGCTATGATTCTTTACTGTCTAGTAAATAGGGTAAATATAGATTTTGCAAAGCTAATTTAGGATGACATACTTTCAAAGCTGAAAAAGAAACATAGGGAAAAGGTCGTTCCATAATCAAGGTTTATATCTTTGTTGCTGGAGCATAAAATGTAAGATTATGAAAATGGTGCAACAACACCAATCCCCACTCAAGCCTTCAGTGTTTATAACTAGACACTGAAGAAACACCAACCTGAAGGACCTCCCTTCAATGACCACATGTTGGCTATTTGCACAACAAATGATCCAGTGGCATTCTAAGCTCCTAAAACTACTCGTCAAGCTGACAAGATGGAACCTGAAGGCACAAATCTTGGAGCTAAATCTGGACGAAGGAAACAAATTCCTGTTACTATGAAAGAAAGTGAGCCTCTCTCAAAATAAGCCTCTGGATCTCAAACTGACCATTCTAAAAGAAAGAAGAAGTCTCGTACGTCCAAGGATAAAAACCCAAGCCAGCCTTCAGTTTCCACCCTTTAGGGGTCATTGGTAAAGTAAAAGCCAACCCTCAGCTCAGTAGTGTGAAGTCAGCACCTAATCATGAACCTGTCTTTTTAGCTTCTATAATTATCCACTATGAGTCTGCATCAGGACATGATGCTTTAGCAGATTCCACAACTGAAGCTGATCCTGGAAAATCTGATCCTAAGGATTTATTATCTCAACAACAAGGTAATGATAAAGGAACCCAAACCTTTTCATTTAATTATATTATTGCAGGTACTAACCTAAGTGTTCTTGTAGACAAAACCTAATCTGTTGGAGATTGGTTAGGCACTGTCCAAACTGGAACATAAACTAAAAAGGAGGCCAGCAATGAGTAAGAGTTTGATGCCTCTCCTGAATTCACTACAAGTTCTGATGAAGTTAATGATGAAATCAAACTAGAGGATCTGAGAGAGCTGCTCAAAGATAAAAGTAATGAACCTATTGACCTGGACACACCAGAGGATGATCAACCTTTTCTGGTGGTAAGTGAAAATAAGGAGGAAATCCAGACTGAAGCTTATGCTAAAACTGAAGACACTTCAGTTCCAAAGCCTCATCCATCTCCTAAGTCCATTAAAATTCAGGGAACTGAGCATCCAAGTTCTTTTACTTCAGTCTCAGAACATCAAGATGGAGAAAGAGAAGGAAGTTGCTTTTATATCTGCTCAACCCTCATTCCCCAATGTTCAACATCTCATAAAGCTACTGGTAAAGTCACTAAAACCTGAACTTTCACAGCTTCTAACAGGTCATGATTTCAGTTCCTCCATACCAACTAAGCTGAAAGAACTCCCCTCCAAGATAAGTGACATTAATGGGGCAGTGGGGGAAATTAAAAAGTATGTGGAGGAGCTGGAAGTTAAAACACCTGGTGACTTGAAAGATCTCCTTGGAAAGTTAGAGGAGTTCTAGTCTTTTATCTCAGTTCTTACATCCAAGGTTGCTGCAATTGAGAAAATCAAGTTGGACCTTCTAGCTGGATTACTTGCTTTACCTAAGCAGGTTTCTTCCATTCATGATTAGTTATCCAAACTCAAGGTTCTGGATGCACTTCCCAGTCTTTTGAACAAAGTTGTTAAGCATTGGATAGGTTTGCAACTGCTATTGAAATAGCATCACAAAAAGCTTGTGATACAAGTGTACCTTCTACAGGCCAAGCTGGCACTCACCCTGCTGAGGGGGAGAAGTACACAAACCAAGCCACTATCACTCAACTATTTCAAAAAAGGTTAAAGAAAGATGCTTCCAAAGTAAACCTGAACAAAGAACCACTCATCACTAAAACCATCCATGAAACAACAACCGTCATTCCTCCAATCACCACAATAATAACTGCACTTATCATTCCCACATCTTTAATATTTCAATCTCCCTTTATGATGGAATTAAAGATAAATTCTACATTTTTAATGTAATAATAGGATTGATAAAGATTAGGATCAATGTACTTAATAGAAAATAGTATAAGGACTACTATTGTAATTTATTTATACTTAGCACATCTCTAAGTATAAATAAGGCATAAATGCCACCAAAATGATGTAATCACCCACACCATTTCATTTGTATCAATATCAAATGGAATCAGGAAAATACACTCTCTCTCTCTCTCTAGAATTCACACATACTTTATCTCTCTAAACACACACACTAAACACACATAATTCACACGCACTATATCCATCAATCAAGATCATAGCATCTAATATGTGGTATCAAGAGCTAACGATTGCGGATTAGTGTACATTTCACGTGTTTGTTGTGTTTTTGAGATCGAGATCATGTCGTTAAGCTTATTCTTGTGCTTCTTCGTGCTTATTCTAACTTATTTGGTATTTATTTCGTGCATATTGAGGCTGATTTTGTGCTTATTCATGTCCTTATTGAAACAGCTTATCTGCTTATTCATTTTTGAGCTTATTCAGTCGCATATTTAGCTTATTCAAGTGCTGATGTCGGTGATTTGAGTGCTTATTAGCAATTTTAGAGCTTATTAGATTTGGGAGCTTATTGGCGTGCTTATTCAATCTTATTAAGTTTCTAGTCGCTTATCATAATTTTAAAGTCAAATCAGTTGATTTTTGGCTCATTCGGTCAAAACTACTTAATTAAGTGCTTATTCGGTCAAAGCAGTTGCTTATGGTCAAACATACTATTTTCTGGTCAAAATAGTTTACTGAAAGGTCAAAAAAAGTGCTTCAGATAGCTTATACTTGTGCTTAATAGCTTATTTTCAAGGTTATCATAGTTTGTGAATTTTTCAAACAAGTTTTCAGATCTAAGCATTTTTTAGATTCACGCATTTTCAGTACATATTTTACAACAAGCGTATGATGAAGAAAAATCGAATCGTGTGCGATTCGTACCCAAGCGATCCTTAGGATTGATTTAACTCCAGCAAACCTCAAGCGTCGGTCAAGCTTTCAGGCGAACGAGACAACCAATCAACTTCACCGATCGAGACACCAATCCATCTTTGAAGACACCGATCCATCTTTGAAGAAAACCGAACCATACAACCGATCTAACCCATCGAACCATACAACTGAACGATCCAACCAATCTAGATCACCGAACGATCCAACCGATCTAACTCACCAATCTACCTCAGGCGAACCATACAACCAATCTAACTCAGGCGAACCATACAACCGATCTAACTCGCCGAACGAGTTGACCGATCGAGATAACCAAACGAGCTCAGTGAACGTTACAACCAACCAACTCAAACCAAATCCAATCTATCCTAAAACCCTCCTCCATCTCATTATCACAATGACAACCAAACTTTTTTCACCCCAACTTACAATCGAAACAGAAAAACCATAAACAAACATACTTGTATTTGTTTTCTTATTCGAACAAGAACAGAGTGTTGTGTTTGTGTTATTCGTTTAAGCAGAAAGATCATAGAAAGATCATGGTTTTTGTTATTTGTTTAAGCAAAAGGACAAGTTGTGTTGTTATCAAAGTGGAAAGAGACAAGGAGATGAGTGTGGCATCTGTGTGATGGGTAAATGAGATTAGGGTTCTCAAATGTGTTAAGTAGCATTTTGTAGTACAAGTTAGGTTATTTGAGGATAATGGGCTATGAAGTTTGGCTATAACTTAGGCTATCTGAAAGTTTTTTAAAAAAAGAATGGGGTTTTGGGCTACTTATAAAGAAAAAGTAGGTCGGTTTTTGAGGACATTGGGCAGCGAAATTTTTATGATAAAAGTGTTGTATTGGAATAACTTTTGGGATTAATTGTTGGTCTACGGTTTTATTTGAGCTTAAATAATTTTTGCTTATCGGGATTATACGTTGTGTATCAGGATATTTGTTAAAACAACAAGATGAGTGGTGACGTTATTACGGTTGGTTCGACTATGTGGATTCCGTTGTTGTATCGAGGTGAATATTCTTAGTGGTGTGAACGTTCTATGAACTATCTTAAAGAGAAAACGGATTGTGAAGCAATGATTAATTCTATTAAGAATGGTGATCACCCATTGCCTGTTGTTGCTCAAGTGTCACTTGCTGGAACTACATCAAATGTACCACCTCCTCTTAAAGACAAATCAATGTGGACTGCTGAAGAGAAAAAGAATCGAAAGATTGATCGTCTTGCTAGATCTCTTTTGATTCAAGGGCTTCCAAATGACATCTATTCTCTTATTGACAGCAATGAGTTTGCTAAAGAGTTATGGGATGCACTTAAAAGGCATATGCTTAGTTCTGAGTATGGTGAACAAGATAGGAAAGCTACAGTTTTGTATGAGTACGAGACTTTCAAAGATACTGAAGGAGAGATGTTACTTGATACTTATATTCGATACTTACAAGTGATTAATATTTTGAAGAAGTGTGGTTATAACAAAGATAATTGTGAGTTGAACTTTAAGTTGTTAAACAGTCTGCAACCAGAATGGAAACAGTGCGGCACAATGATGAGGCAAAACAAGATCTTAATAGATATCAATATTGATTCTCTTTACAACATTCTGAACAAAACCAAAGTGATGTGAATGAAGCTATGGGCTACAAGAAGAAAGCAGTTGTTGTTACTTCAGATCCATTAGCGTTGGTTGCTAAGAAAACAAAAATAAGTAAAGGCAGAGAGAAGGTTGTAGTTCAATCAGAGTCTGAAGGAAGTGATGATAAAGATATTAGTAATTTGAAAAAGATTACAGAGTTGTTAGCCAATGCTTTTAATCAAAAGAAGTATGATGCTAAGGCAACGAACAACAATTTGAGAACTTCTCCAGTATCTACTTCAGCAAACAAGAAACCAGAGTATGTGAAGTCAGAGGAAAAGAAAGAGGATAAGAAATATGATGGGAAGAAACAGGATATGAGCAAAGTAAAATTCTATAATTGCAAGAAGGAAGGACATTTTGACAAAGACTGCAAGAAAGCAAAGGTCAAGGATTACAACTACTACAAGACAAAGATGTTGCTAGCCAAGAAAGACAGTGATGAACAAGTGCTTCTTGCTAAGGACCAAGCTTGGATGGAGTCAAGTAGTGATTTCGATCAGGAGATCAGTGCGAATATGGTTTTCATGGCTAAAATGGAAAAGATTCTCTCGGATTCAGAAGAAAGCTCATCATCTGCTAAAGAAATAATTGCTGAGGTATCTTATTACTCCTCTAATTCTGGAAGTGATTTTGAATATGAGACTTCAGATTATTATGATAATTCTACTAATTATGGTTTATTTGTGGACAATGATGATGATCAAGAAATTTATCATGATGCAATTGAAACTGCAAGTGAAAATTTTGATGAAAATCATGGTGTATCTCAAAAAGATCATGATGAGTCAGAAGTTGATCATAATGAATCTGAAGACAAAGATGAATTGATTAATAAGTTGATTGCTAAGTTTAATCATAAGATTGCTATATGTCAGAAACGTATTGAGAAAGTAAATCAACAACGCACAGATTTGGAAAATCAAAACAAAGCTTTACAAGATAAAAATGATGTATTGAATAATCAAGTAAACATTATTGAGGAGAAAAGTAATGAATTTGATGTTCAAATAAGAGTGTTGAAAGAAAACAATGATGATTTGCTTGCTCAAACGAAAATCTTACAAGATCAACTCAAAGTTAAACATGTGGTTGATACTCACACTGAATGTCAAGCACAGTATGCAAAACTTGAAGAAGAAAGATATCAATATATGATTAGATATTCTGCTCTTTACGATAATGATAAACAACATAGGAAAAAGATTGATGAACAAGAGATTTAATTTCATAAGATGAGTCATCAATTAGTTGAAATGAATAATGATGTGCTAAAGCTTCAGAAGAAAATGAAAGGTCAATTCAAGTATATGAAAGGGGAGAAGATATAAGCAAGAATATATGGGACAAATCAAGATATTGGCAAAGAAAATAAATCAAAGAAATCATTGTGATAGTAAGTAGTTTGATTAAGAAGATAAGATTTATATTCAAGATTGAGATTACTTCATCAAGTGTTTTGAAAAATCTGCAGTGTTTCATTAATTTTAAAGATCGATCAAGATAGCCGGTTCGACATCTTTAGTCGGGTATGGGCATGTGGCTATGAATATTGTGAGCCAGCTGGAATCAGGTATCTTCACCTCCATCTTTAAGTATCCTGCATTAAAACAGTTAGCAATAAAGCGGGGGGGCGAATATGGCTTTGTCATTCGCCCGTGTTTGGTTGGAGTAACCTTTGAATCTGTGAGGATCGACCTGTGATCAGGTAGATTTAATTTAATAAGAATCTCCTTGACAGGATTTCCAGCTGAAGTATAGAATCTTTCTAACACATATGCATTAGATTCATCAAACTCAGCATGTTCTAATTACTGGAACATCTCAAAGCAGACATCACGATAAGAGTGAACCAGTGACTTACTATCTCACCGATTAAATTGAAAAATCGATTTGAAAAATCAATCGACGTGACACTTGCTAAAGTGGTTTTGTGACACATTGAGAGTTTTAAGCAATTCAAAATTTATTAATCGTCGATCCATAACCTGGAACAAGTTTGATTCATATAGAATCGCACCATTGTTGCTTTCTATTTGTCACAAGTTTGATTCATAAGAATCTCACAAGTCACCTACCATGAGCTTGTTTGATATTGGCTCAAGCAGGATTTCCATCTTCACTGTGAATACTTAAGTATCACTCGGATGTTCTGGCAAAATGACAAGGATAATGCGTAGGACTCTTAATATATCTTGTTATTCACATTGTGTGACTTAGCAAGTATAATTTTGACAAGTGTCCTAATGAGATTTATGGATGATCTCTTGGCTCTAGACTCAATGTACACTTTGGTTTTAGTGATCGGAGGCTGAAGCAGACTGCTACCTTTTCAATACCAACTAACTCGCAGTGAGAAAGTTGATAGAAATGCGTGTAATCTCTGTGAGAAATGAAACAGAAACCTTTTGAGAGATTATGAGTGGCTAGGGAGGGTTGTGCATTGCATCACTGGGTCCATGATGTTAGTCTTCAATGTCAGCAATTATCTTTGTGATTCTTGACAGCAGATGTATTGACCTAGTTTCTGCCTAAGTGTAAGGAGGGCTTCTTTCTTTTCACCCTTTATCTTAACTTTTCTTTTTAATTCTTCAACCCCTTCAGCGCTTACCAAGACTTCATAACTAGTACCTTGTTGGGTTTGTTCCAGTACTAGCTCCATCTCAGTCGGCACTTTTCCCTTATTCTCACTTTTACTCCTTTTTTCATACCTAAGGACTACTACACTATCTAGTGGAATATCCCTGGGTAGATCCCTTTGGTTCTGACTGGATCATGGGAATGAATACCTAAACTTAACCACCTTGTAACTCCAATACAGTAAATTAAATGGTCGGTCTTTGGTACTTCTATATTTCTGCCACACGTAACCATTTGCTCCCCCTTTATATGTGCATCGATTAATTGAAAGAGTTTAGCATATATGGGATAGCGTACACTTGAGATCTTGAAAATCACATCTTTAGCCATATATTTTAATCACATTTTCTCCCCTTATCAAAAATATTAAATCTCTTGATATTTTGGATATCAATTGATTCAAATATAACTGTTTTTGAGGAAAAAATGTACAATTATTAACAAGCCGTATTAGGAACATTTTTTATGCTCCCCCTCAAATTATGAGGGTATGATATGGTGTTTGAGTATGTTAATTTGAAAATTTTTGAATTTACTAAGAAATCCTTGAAAATTCCTACTCAAACACTATATATGCCAAATTTTTAAGTCAACACTACACATTTATATATTCACAAGATTATTATGTATGAGGTTTGACCTGAATGATGAGAACATCATATGATAGAATCATATAGTTCTTTGTAGCAGTCCTAGGTCTTCCTCATAGTCTCTCTTAAGAAGTTGTCTTAGCTTCCCCTTAAATCAACAATCCTTTCTTGAGTAGATTCAAAACTTTCTTGCAAGCCGCCTCAAGCAGTCTTGATGTAAAAAGCCCAGATATCCGAAGTACACACTTAACCCTTTCAAGAATTTGATACCGCAACACCAAAGTTAATTAAGTCCCGGATGAGCGCATTTCTCTCTTCAGGATAGTTATGATATAAATTGAAACACCAAAGTCAACTAAGTCTCGGATGTCACAATTAATCCCTCTAAGTAGTCGAAATGATAACACCTAAGTCAACTAAGTCCTAAATGTACTCATTTCTTTCTGCAGAATACTGAATATCTTAAGGAATCATCATACTTATCAAACCTATGTGTACCTCTTTTGTCAACTAATTCTACTCTCTTTAAAAGAATAAGCTTAGTGATTAACCGGTTGGGAAAAACATTAATTGAATTAGAAAGAATTTTTCTCACATTTTAAATAATTATTCTCCTAACACTTCCCCCTGGGAACTCAAATGATGCATACTAAATGTTGACGAGATGTCTCTTTCCCTATGAGGTTAAAGTAGTGCACCCGAAAGAAACGAAGAAGGCCTAAAATCGAAAGAAACTAACCATGAAGATAAGTTCAAAAAAACGGCCATGAGTCTATCATGAATACATCTACTCCTTCCCCTTTGCTGGTTTTGATACCTCAGAATCAGCAAAACCTTGTACGCACATATACTTGAGAACATGTTCGAAGAATTAATAAGCTTAAATCTATTCCGTGAGAATCAACTTCAAGGCATTAAAACTATGAAAGTATTTCTAAGCATTCCTAAGTCTTTTACAAATTATGAGGTGTTGGCAATATTGATCGTCTGTAGTTTAAAGCCTGAATTCACTAAGTCTTAATTTGCAAATAAGTCCATGGTATGTGCTTAATTACACATACCATTTTCCATTAAAAACGGACTTAAAAGACTAAAAACGTACCAAAAATACATTGTATTTGTATGTTTGCATTTGTATTGTGCAGGAACGAATATTCAAGAAAAGGACAAAAAGAAAGCCAAAAACAAACAAAACCAAGCACGGGATGGAAAAGTCAAAATCAATCCGAAGTCAAAAGTCAGCCACATGAAGAAAATACAACTTGAGGGACTAAAACTGCCAAACCTCAAGTTGTATTACAAGAGTTAAAAGACAAGGGTTGAAATTGCAAACCGGGCGAAGTTTGTTATAAGAAATGAGGGGCCAAAGCTGCCAACCTCCCCAAACTCCATCTTTCCCGCCCAAACAAAACCCAGGTACAGAGTAGGGATGTCTTCCCATACCTTCTCCCTGCAAAACACTCAACACCCTAGAAAAACCATTTCAACCACTCTATCAACCCCCCCCCCCCATAAAAATAAGATTTTTCTTATTTTAACACATAAGCGCAACTAACACTACATATGGAAAAAGTAAAGCAACGGGTTTGTGCATGCAGTAAGCACAAACCCTTTGGCATGTCATAAAGTAGACCATGCCCGAGAATAATTTCCGTTATGAGGTCAAGTTTTCTTTTTGAAATACTTGCCTTTAAGATGAAGACCGGATTGCTATCTGAAATAATAGCAAGCCATTTGGCATGTTTTGAAAACATTTGAACTTTTGCTCGAACTTCATTTACAGCCTCGTATCATTATTAAATGACATTTCTAAGACTGTAATGTTATCGATTTTTTAGAAGACTATGCCAATGATTACCTCTTTTTGTATTTCTCGATCTTTTTTAATTTTATCTTTGGTTTTATAATATTTAATATTTTTTTATTTTAATTTTATAAAAGTTTTCTAAAAATAAAAAATCTTTTTGGTTTTTTATGGTTTTTAAAATGTATATACATATAGACAGGTATTTTGAATAGGTATCTAGCGCACCACTATCATCAACTTCATCACCAATTGTTTTAGAGTCTCCGGCGTAAAACTACTCCGCATTTCCCATCTTGTTGATAAGAAATTCATTCTTTTCTCTGCCAAGGGCTTTATGTGAAGATGTTCGCCATCTGATCCTGCCTTATTGACAAAGTAAAGTTCTACTGCTCCATTCTCAACTTGCTCTTATTATGAAGTGGAATCTGATGTCAATATGATTTGATCGAGAATGTTGAACTTGTTGCACATAAAGGTAATATCGTTTTAGTTATCACACTACATTGGAATTTTATTGAATCTAAGGCCATAGTCGGTAAGTTGTGATCTCATCCAATGGACTTGAGCACAACAGCCTGATAAAGCAATATATTCAACTTCCGTACGAGATATCGCATCGCTTGTTCTGCCTTTTTGATGACCAGCTAACAAGTCTGTCTCCTAATAATTGCATACTTCCAGATGTACTTCGTCTAGTATCTTGGCAACCCGCGTGATCAGCGTCTGCATAAGCTGTTAGAGCAATAGAAGAATCCTTTGGATACCAGAGTCCCCTATTAACGATTCCTCGTAGGTATTTAAAGATTCTTTTTACAGCATGTAAGTGCTTTTCGATAGGCTTTGCCTGATACCGTGCACACATGCTTACAGCAAATGTAAGGTCTGGTCTACTGGCTGTAAGATACATAAGGGTGCCAATCATTCCATGATAGTGTGTAGGATCCACGGCTTTCCCTTGTATATCTTCATCCAGTTTGGATTTTTCCACCATGGGAGTATCCACGGGGTCACTAGATTCCATACCATATTTTTTCAATGATTCTAGAGCATATTTAGACTGGTTAATAAAGATGCCTCTGGGACTTTGTGAAATCTGTAGTCCTAGAAAAAATGATATTTTGCCCATCATCGACATCTTAAACTTTGAACACATTATTTTTGAAAATTGGTCACATAGTTCAGGTGTAGTAGACGCAAAAATGATATCATCAACATAAATTTGTACCAGGAGAATATCTTTGCCTTATCATCTGATGAACAATGTGGGATCCATGGTTCCTTTAGAGAATTCCTGAGAGAGTAGAAACTTCGACAATAGATCGTACCACGCGCGAGGAGCTTGTTTCAACTAATAGAGGGCCTTCTTAAGCTTATACATATGATTCGGATTGTCTTGATCCACAAACCCGTCCGGTTGGCTGACATAAACTTCTTCGCGCAGAATACCGTTCAAGAATGCCGTCTCAACATCCATTTTGTAGACGATCATATTCATGTGAGCAGCATAGGCGAGGAAATATCGAATAACGTTAAGTTTAGCCACTAGAGCAAAAGATTCCTCAAAATTAATTCCCTCTTCTTGACGGTAACC
The DNA here is from genome assembly GCA_026074375.1 of Tanacetum coccineum. Lineage (NCBI taxonomy): Eukaryota > Viridiplantae > Streptophyta > Magnoliopsida > Asterales > Asteraceae > Tanacetum > Tanacetum coccineum. The sequence goes on from BQNB010011919.1 coordinate 65,366, forward strand.
ATGAGCAACCAATCGAGCCTTGTTCTTTAGAATACCTCCTAGTTCATCAAGTTTCACCTTATAGATCCATTTTAAAGTAATAACCATCGCTTTATCTGGATGAGGAATGAGTTCTCAGACTTCAAGACGTTCGAATTAATTAAGTTCCTCTTGCAGTGCTTCAATCCAACATGCTTGAGTTAACGCGTCTTTATAGTTCTTTGGTTCAACTGATGTGAGAAAGGCATCATAGTAACAAAATAAGGCTTGTTCATGGAGTTGGAGTCTTGTGGAAACAGGTCTTTCGAGTTCACCGATGATGTTGTCTAAAGGATGATCCTTGGTCCATTTGGTAACGTGTTCTGAGTTAGGAGCAGCAGTGGGCACAATAGTAGGAATAACATCCGAAGACGAATATGCTTCAGAATCATTTTTTGGAATTGGAATACCAAAGAACGGATTGTTATTCATGTGTGTAACATCTAAGTCATGATTGTCTTCTTCAACATCGTTAGGAATAACATGAGATTGAGTTTCGGGTGTTGTTTGAGAGTTACTTGGCGATGGTGCATCTTGGTCAACAGTTGTTGAGGATGGTGAACCGGTTGATGCAGCAGGAACTGGAGCAACTACTTCAGCAATTGGAGCAATGACTTCAGGGGCTAGGTGATCAACACTAGGTGGAGGAGTGAGTAATTCATCAAACAGCGGTTGAAACAAAATATCCCAATCAGTTCTTGAAGGTGGTACAAACGGTGTTGAAGGAGGAGGGTTTGGCACGAGTCCTGAACTGATTGTTGCATGAGTCATTTCATGAAGTGCGGGTCCTGAACTGCTGTGTTCAGAATCCAGTAAATGAAGCTCGAGTTATGCACTAAATTATACATAAGCCATAGAATGAAGATCGAGTTACATTCTGAAGTAACTGTAAGTCATTTTTCTTGAAGTCCAAGTCCTAAGCTGATATTTACTTAGAAGTCTTTGACCATATTGATTAGATGTGTAGAGCAGCCCGAATCCAATTACCAAGGTACAAATTATATGACCTGCATTGTACACTTAAAGAGCATGGAGAAATAGAAACATTGGATCCCATATGATTGTTGGGTTCCAAGTGGTTAGCAGTCCTAGATTCTACAATCTTAGGTGCATTACTCAAACTCAGATGATTTGTTTCTTTGGGTCTCCATTGAGATGCACTACTTGGTCTTTTGTTTGTTATTACAGTTGATTTAACAGGTATCCTATAAGGCACTATTTTAGTGGAAGTGAATCTAGTTAAGGGGCACTTAGTTTCAACTATAGTGAAAGTCCTTCCTGTGGGTACACATTTATATCCAACATTTTTAAACATTTTACCAGTAGGTTTCCATTCTTTCATTTTAATGCTCTTAACAGCCTTAGCTCTAGCATGATCATTCACTTCAGACAAATGTTATACAACACAAAAATTATGTCTTGCATTAAAATAGCATTTGTTGCATGTTAAGCATACAGATTTAGACTCACTGTCTTCTTTAGTTAGACTAGGCTTAGGATTCCTAGTGTGGGCTTCTATTTTTTAAGATTTCTGGTTGCTACTTAATAGTTGCATGATCCTATGGTTCTTTGTTTCACTTCGAGGTTTTGATCTGCTAGCATTAGTAGAACATTTTTCATTTGTAGAAAGCACTAAAGGTTTGCTAGTGGTCTGAGTCTGGTGAACATCTACTTGAATTTGTGTGTTATTGTTTGATGTTGTACTAGTCTTTGCACAAGTGACTTTTCTAGCATTGTTCATTGGTGTGACGGCAACCAACTTTTCACTCTTCAATGGGGAACTTGGACATGTATTACTAGCATATACTAACAACTCCTGAATCTGTTTTGTATACATGCAAGCATAAGCTAACGTATTATCCAAAGGATTTGAGGTTCTAGCTTGTTCAACTACATCACGAAGAGTGTCAGTATTTTCTTTAGTGATCCTAATGTAGTCTACGTGTGCTTCCCTATTGTTCTTAAGCTTTGGGGAGAGTTGTTCCAAGTCTACCTTATGCACTACAGGGGTAATCACTTTTGGCTTATTCATGGATTCACGTCAAGCAACAACACTTTTTCCTTTTAGTTTCCTTAATTCTTCATTCAATGCCGTTATGACCAAATCTTTTTCCTGAAGACTTACATTTAAATCAGAGATTTCCATAGACTTTTGGTTAACTTGATTAACTAAAGCATCACATTGTTCTTTTGATCGAATACGTGTTGGTTTAATCGAGTCATAAAGTTGCTTATAAGTCTGTTTCAAATGTTCATTCTCAGCAATAAGGTTTGACACCCTATGATCCAATTCAATATTTATCGTTTCAATCTCTTCTATGTCCTTTTTGACCTTATCCTCATTCATATTTTCACTTAGAGATTTAATTCTCTCTTTCAACTTCTTTATGACCGTGTCTTTCTCTTGGGACTGAGTTTTCAATTCATTTAATTCAAAATATTGATCAAAACTTGGAACACTTTGATTTGAAACAGAATTGTCTCTTTGAAAAATTTCCTGATCAAGTTGAGTATCAACTTCTAAAGAGATGCAATGTTTTTCAAGAGCGGTATAACTTCTGAACAGTTTATCGTAAATCTCTTTTTTAATGAAATCCTTTTTGTTAAGAAGCTCAGTCTCAAGTTTGAGACACTTTTCACATTCATGCACATTCACAAAAGCATTTTCCACATAAAAATTCATAATTATGTTCACTATATCTTTGTTGATGACTTGTTCCAAGAGTCGTTCGTTTTCATTTAAAACTTTATTCATTTTAACTTCAAACGTTTTTTACTCTAAACGATGTTGTTCCACAGCCTGTTCCATTTGATGAAAGACATTTTGGACTTCAGAAAGTTCATCAATCAAATATTGATTGAATTTGTTGAACAAGTCCTTCAGATCTTTTACAAATGAAATTATTTCATCTCTAAAACAAGCTTTTGTATGTTCAACCCCACGAGCCCTCAGTGTTGGTGTGGCCTGGTTCTTTCTTAACAACCTCGCCAGTGCCAGGCAGATGGTGTTTGAGTTTCTTCAAACTCGTATTTACCATGCTGACTTTAGGAAGTTTCTTTTAGAACCTCAACTTTGGTGGTTCTATACGAGGAGTGAGGTTCGGAGAATTCATAGAATTCTGAGACCAAAGGTTGTTCAGGCTTATAGATTCAGTTTGTGGAACAAATCGTGTTTTAAAATCTTGAGAAAGTTGGTTAAGAACAGCATAATCGACTGGTTTAGTATTAACTTTGTTTTCTACCATCATCGGGTCTTGTTGTTTTAAAATCATTTTTGAACGACTCTCTTTAGCAAGCATAAGGGTCTCTTCGGAATCAGGAATCATAATAGCATTAATATTCTTAATGACATTACCATCATAAAGCTTTGGTTCCAACTGCTGAGCTTTCTTTAGATAGAAAGGATTTGAAAAAAATAGAGATTGTTAGTGGTTGATCATAGGAATCTGAGGTTTCGTCAACATGCGAACAGTTTGTGCAGATTGATCTCTTTTAAAAACAATATTATCCAACTATTTGATCTTTTTTTTCTAAAGCAATCTCTCTATCAATGTGTCTAGATTCTTCTTTCTTAAAGTTATTTTTGAGAAGTGTAACTGTTTGCATTAAAGATTCCTTTTCTTTTAAATATCCAGAAAGAGTTTGTTAAAGACGATCAATCTCTACAGACTGTGCACATGAATCTGAAACTTTATCTTTACTCTTTAAATCAACATTTTTTCCTTCTCTTAAAACTTTTATTGTACCTTATATCTTTCAAGCTCACAGTTAATAGTATCATTGACACTTTCTATTATCAGATTTCATCTTGGTAAATCTACTACTTGGGTTTTTAGTTGTTCTCAATCTCGATAATATGCAGTGCATCTTGTTGTGCAGCTGAAGTTTGAATCTGAACAGTTGTCTGTTGTGATTCAATCAGATACTGAGAATAAGGAATGATATTGCTATCACTGGTTATCTCAGTCTCTGAATAGTTCACAACATTCGACTATTCAGAAGATGACATTACTTGCACAGCTTGATTTATCATATTGTTATCCACATTATCAGGATTGTGTACCTCAAAGAGAGCATCTGAACCATAATGAGATAAATTCGCCATGAGAGCAACTTTGGCAGTGTTTAGTTCATCACAATCAGAGTCATATGCATCCAAATCATCAGCTTGATAAGCAGCATTTTGAGTGATGACAGACTGAGTGACAGGGCCTTCAGCAACACCTGGATCCGCCAAAAATTCTAACTCTTCTTCGTTCAAAACCTTTCCATTCCCTTGTGCTGCTACTAACAAAACTTTTTCCTGAAACCACAAAGCATCTCTCTTCTTTTTTGGTTTAGGACACTACTTTGCCATGTGGCCTTCTCCTTGACAGTTAAAGCACTTGACCACCCTTTGATCTGTAGACTTTGTTCCAGACGAACCAGCTCCAAACAAGTTTTGTCTTCCTTGCACCTGTTGAACAGTAACTTTTCCATCCTGAATCATTGCCTGTTGTCGAGGATTGAAGAGTTTCTCAGATGATTGTTCATAGAAGGGAAATGAAATGTGACCACTGTAGATAAGAACAACGTCATCTTGTTGATTGCGTCAATTGGGTCATCACCTTTGTTAAACACAGGGACAACAAGACCAGAGTCTAAAGCAGGAAACTCTGTCTATTGTGGTTGATAATCAATCTGAGAAATAGCTTGTGGTTGTTGGTAAACGGTTTAAGGTGCATTAGATTGGTAAGTAACTGCTTGTGGGGTTGATGGGTGACTGACTGAATACAGCTGATTGGGATAAGTAACTCCATATTGAGATAATGAGCTCTGCTGCTGGGGGTTGTTGTATGCTGCTGTGTGATAAGTGATGTATTGGTGGTTTGTGACAAGTGCCAACGGATCATTACTTCGTTCCTTCAAAAGACGAATTTCATTTGCATGTGCTTCATGATGTTCAAGATGAGCAAAAAGCTGATCAAAGTTTGTGACATGCAGATCCTTCACCAATTTGACATCAGTCACAAATTTGCTCCATTCAGGAGGAAGACTGTTCAAGAACTTCATGTTGACTTAAAACTGTTGCAACCACATCTGGTAGATGTGCATATCGTTGATCAATTGAGCAAATCTAATACTGAGACAAGATTTCTCCTTTAATGTAAGCAAACTTATCAAAAGCATCATATAACTTGCACCCTCTTTCTTGCTTAGTCAATGACGTTCCTTGCATTAACAGCTCAATTCGTTCCCATAAATCCTGGGCTACACGATGGTGGCTCACAAGTGCATAGACGTCTGCTGGAACACCTTGAAGAATGATGTTTGTTGCCTTGACATCAGCTTCATATTGAAGTTTCTCGGGTGCTGACAGTTCAGGAACTCTCTTTCTTCTCATTTCCTCATTTTCTTCAATCATTGGCCAAACAAGGGGATAATTTCTGATAGATTCAAGAATCAAGTAATCATTTTCTCTGTTTTCCATGTACAGCTCCATTCTACTTTTCCACGAGTCATACATAAGCTTGTCCAACATTCGAGGTCTGTTATCGGCACCATTAAGGATAGCGAATTCGGCAAGAGAAGACATTTTTGACTTTGTATGTTTAAGGATTATTGTCGGATCGAACGGTGGTAGAAAGAAATTATGTTTGAATTAAAGTTGTCTTTTTAGAATTGTTTAGATCGTGTTCAATCAAAATTACTAGATCGGTTGTCTTATGAAATCAACTAGATCGGTTGTCTTCAAAAACGGTAGATCGGTGGACTTGAAGAAACTAGATCGTTAGACACTGATGAAGTAGTTAGATCGGTAGTCTCGTAGAGTAAACTAGATCGACACTTTGTAGTAGTAACTAGATCGGTAGTGCTTTGAAGAAGGAACTAGATCGGCAATCTCTGAAGTTGACTAGATCGGCTGAGGCTAGAAACTGACTAGATCGGCACTGACTAGATCGGTACACACTACAACTGACTAGATCGGCACTGACTAGATCGGCACACACTATAACTGACTAGATCGGCACTGACTAGATCGGCACACACTACAACTGACTAGATCGGCACACACTGCAACTGACTAGATCGGCACTGACTAGATCGGCACACACTACAACTGACTAGATCGGCACACACTACAACTGACTAGATCGGCACTGACTAGATCGGCACTGACTAGATCGGCACACACTACAACTGACTAGATCGGCACACACTACAACTGACTAGATCGGCACTGACTAGATCGGCACACACTGCAACTGACTAGATCAGCACTGACTAGATCGGCACTGACTAGATCAGCACTGACTAGATCAGCACTGACTAGATCGGTACTCCACGAAAACCCAATTTTTTAAAGCTCAAAAAGACACGTTTTTGACTATTGTTTTCTGAAAATTTTTGTACCAAAAGTGTTACTAAGCCTATAGGGACAAGAAAAATGAAAACTTTAAGGTTTTTAAGCCGAAAAATTTAAAATCAAGATTTTGACCTTTATAAAGCTTACGAACACAAATGACAAAAAAAACTAAGAGATTTTTCTATGAATCTAAGCACACACACCTATATCCAATGATACTAGATCAAAGCTACCTATGTAGATGATCCTTTAGTGTGGATTTTAAGCTTAAAAACTAAGAAAATAATCAAAAGACGAATGGTATTTAGAGGAAAAACTACACAAAAACTTTATCAAACACAATATCTAAACACACCACTCCATGGCTCTTGATACCAATTGTAGAATAGCTATAATCACTTAACACAAACACAAAATATTTAGCAAGAAATGTTAGATAGAGAAAGACTTTGGGAGGAAGGTTTTAGTGAGAGAAAGATGAGAGAGAAAATACTTGTCAAACTATATGAGAAAATAAAACCAGCCAACCACCTCTCCAAGGCATGGAGAGGTGTAAAGATACTTACAGGGGGCGGATGGGCCTTGGCTTAATGTTCTTATCCATGAGCCTTGGTCTAACTACCTAAGTAAGTTTCCAAATATTAACTTGACGAGCTAACTACTTATATCTATGAAGTGACCAAGACTTTTCTAGGAATTTTGTATTCCTAACATAATAGGATTGATAAAGATTAGGATCAATGTACTTAATAGAAAATGGTATAGGGACTACTATTGTAATTTATTTATACTTAGCACATCTTTAAGTATAATAAGGCATAAATGCTACCAAAATGATGTAATCACCCACACCATTTCATTTGTATCAATATCAAATGGAAAAAGGAAAATACACACTCTCTCTCTAGAATTCACACACACTTTCTCTCTCTAAATACACACACTAAACACATATAATTCCCACACACTATATCTATTAATCCTAAGGGGGAGCAAGTTAAACACAAGGGTAAGAAAGCTTTGTCCTATGAGGAAGTGGTTGAAGAAGAGTCTGAAAGTGATTCTAATGTTGAGTTCAGACTTTCAGGTTCTTTGGTTGAGTCATCAAAGCAAAAACCTCTCAAGAAGTTTGCCTACCTCAATGAAAAGGGTGAAACCTTCCAAATGACTGAATAGGAAATTAAGAATCCGAGGGGGATTTAATAGGCTATCAAAGATGATTTGGCCAAGTCTGAGATCAAGAAGGGTAAACAAGATTTTATTGATTTACAAAGTTTGGATGTGGTGGAAAGGATGTATAAGACAAGGTAAAGTATGACACATACTGCCTTAAAATGCTGAATAGAAGTGTTAGGAATCGAGAAAAGACTCGGTCACTTCCAAAATAGTAGTTCTTAGCTCATAGTTAAACATTAAGTATTAAGTAAGCTAACCGGGTCAACCCATGGACTATCCATGGGTTGGTCGGCCCATGTATGGTATAAATACTCTCTTCATGCCTTAGAGAGGGTGTTGGTTCATTTGGATAATAATCATTCTCTTATTTCTTTCTCTTTAATTGTTCCAACCATCTCTCTCTCTAGATTTCTATCTTTTCACACTTGTTTAGATTGTGTGATTTAATATCCTACAATTGGTATTAGTCGCCATGGGGTGATATAGTGTGGAGTGTGTGCGTTTATCTTGTCAAAATCTAAGAAATCTAGCTATTTTAGTCACTTATACACGAAATTAAAGTGGGTTAATTTGCGGTGTTAAAAGTGTTAAAGTTTGTGTTTTTATGTTAGATATAGACTAGATATAGTTAGTTTTGCAAAGGATTTCAAGAAAAAACATTCAAAATTGTGTTTTTAGGTGATTTTTAGTGTTTGGTTTCGTTTTCTGCGTTTCTGCGAAATAAGCATTTGTTTGAATTCTGCGAAATAAGCACATGGTTGTTTCTGTGAAATATGCATTAAGCGAAATACAGAGGTTTTTGTTTCAGCGAAATACGCATTCAGCAAAATATACAGGTGTTTCATTCTGCAAAAAGAGCATCCGCAAAATAAGCAGTGTTTTGGTTCTGTGAAATAAGCACTTGTCTGAAACAGCGAAATAAGCACACTGTTGTTTTATTCTGCGAAATAAGCACTTCTTTATTTTCGTAAAATATGCACTTCCTTGAAATGAAGGCTATTTTCTCGGTTTACTCTTGATTTTGTAAAATTCCGCGAAATATCCACTTATTTTCTCGGTTTAATCAAGATTTGTAAAATCCCGCAAAATACCAATCTTAATCACTTTAAACAACAACACAACAACACAACAACCACTAATCACTGAATTGATCTTTCATATCATTTAACACATCGAAATTTAATGGAATCGTCGAATTCAAATTCACAAGAGGGAGAGTCTGTATGCAGTAAATCAATAAAAGAAAGCAGCTTGGTTTATGAAACAAATGATGTGCATGCAATAAAAACAAGATGTCAAAAGCAAAAGAGAGATGCATGACATATTTTAGATCACTTAATTCACACCTTCAGGTTCTTTGAAATGAAGACTTAAAAGGCACTTGTATAGAGCATGGATTTAAACGGGCATTTATTTCACTCTTTGGTCAAGATGTTGAGACTTTCACATGTACGATGTTCCTCTACGTGGATCAACTCGAAAAGCAACTTGACAAAGATGAATTTTAAGAGGATGGATCCATGGATGCCTTTTGGGTGCTCAACAGACAATGTCATCAATTCATTTATTCGTAGCTTTCTTTGGACTATGACAAACAAGTACTTATCAGAATACACTCGAATCAAGCCTAAAGAATTCAGAGATACACTACTCCAACACATGAATTTTGTTAAGAAGTCAATTGCTAAAAGAACACGTCATCAAAGATAGTATGATAGAAGGGTGAACAAATGAGAGATGCAGACGTAAGAGAGTAAGCTTGATATGGGTAAAGCATTGGATGTTGGTTTGGTTGTTACAGAAAGTAGTAGGACAGAACCAGAAAAGAATGATACAAGCAGCAGATCCAGGAATAATACTCATGTTGAGGATGCAGATGGAAAACCAATAAAAGACAGAGTCAATGGCAGAGGTACATTTGACTGCTGAACATAATGTACTTGCTAATGAACATCAGCATGCTGAGCAACCCGAATTCAATAATGAAGAAAGGGTTGACCAGGATGCTAAACAATGTCAAGTTAAAAGTCCTTTGCTTGATCCATCACCTGATAACAAGATAACTGAATTTTCAAACCAATCTCTCGAGTCTGAAAATATTTCTCTCAAAAAGATTGTTGCTCAATTTCAAAAAGATTTTCAAGAATAGAAGCACATTGTGTTAATCTGGAACTTAAATATTAAAATCAAGATTTAAAATTCCGGCAACATGTTCATATTTTGAATGACACGAGTAATAAAGCCAAGATTAAAAAGGAAATAGAGGTACTTGAAACAATCAACATCGAATTGGAACATAGTGTGGCTAAATTACTTGTAGAGAATGTGAAGTTACATAAGGAAAATGAACATTTGAAACAAACTTACAAAGATCCTTATGATTCTATCAAACAAACACAAATTCAGACGAAAGACCATAATGACTCACTGGTTGCTCAAGTAAATAGTAAGACAGTTGAAAATGCTGATTTAAAAGGTCAAATTCAGGAAAAGGTTTTTGTGAATGCAGCATTGAAAAATGAATTAAGAAAGTTAAAAGGAAATAGCATGGATACTAAGTTTTCAAAACCATCAATCTTAGGGAAACCGGTTTTACAACCACTCAAAAACCAATAAGTTGTTCAACAACCTAATGCGTTTCAATCTGAACGACCAAAATTTGCAAAACCATGGTTTTCCTCCCAAGTTGATGTGAAAAACAATTTGCCAAAACCAGTCACTCCTCATTATTTGCCTAAAGTTTGAGAATTTGTGCAACCTCATCACGTGATTGAACCTGGCTCATCTAGGAATAGTCAAGAATAATCGTATGGTTCAAATGATATGGCTCATAATTACTATCTAGAGGAAGCTACGAAAAAGACACAAGAAAGAAATAGGAATTCAAAACCTTTTATGATGCATACTACTAGTCTACAAAACACTACTAATGGTAGTAAACAAAAACCTAGGGGCAACAATCAAACATCTAGGTGTTTGCCTATATCTAAGAGTAGTTGTGTAACGTCAAATAGTGTGCCACTAGTAGATCACTCTAGGAATTCTAGCTCCTTTTTGAACTCCAAACACTTTGCTTGCTTGACTTGTCAGAAATGTATCTTTAATGCAAATCATGATGATTGTATAACAAAATTCCTGAAAGCGGTGAATTCTCGTGCTAAGGTTCAATCCGCTAAGACTAGAAACAGTATCAAACCCGTAGAAAAGATAAGTAATGTTAACAAACCTGAAAGATGGATCTCTAAAGGATATGGGCTTTCTCTTAATAAGTCTTCCGCTGTGCATGAGAAAGCCACCACTCCTAGATCTTGTCTTAGGTGGAAACCGACAGGTAGAATTTTCAAGACTGGTGGTCTTAGGTGAATCCCTACTGGAAAGTTATTCTCCTCTAGTACAACCAAGGTTGATAGTGAACCCTCACATGGTTCTAATGCTGATATCACTAACCTACATGAATGCATACAAACTCTTGATGTAAGTGCAGGTACTCTTAATTTAGATACAGGTACATCATACAATGTCAAGCAAGATAATCTCAGAGTTTGGTTGCTGAAAAGTAGAATCAAGTGTCTCGGGGGATTTAAAACTGATTAAAATGATAAATGACTTCTGATCACTTCAGATCAGGACTCGAACTTTATCAAATGACTTCTAAGTACTTCAGCTTAGGACTCGGTCTTTAAGAAAAGAAAAGTGTACGCTTCAGTGTGATTTATCTTCAAAAGAAGAGAAATCTTCTTGTTTACGAGGATTCTTATCAACAATTTGTATATTTTCCCATGCTCGTTCAGTCAACAAGTGGATAAACGTACATTAGCTTGAATTTTAATTCACTTGTTCAATTAATATGGCAACCACATATGCAATTTTTGAAGGGGAGAATAGTAAATAAAATGTGATCAATACGGTTTAATTTGGATAAGATCTTTTAAATATAAGTGCACTCCCGTCCTCAAATGGTTATATGGTCATAATGGTTTCTGAACAATTCAGTTCAGGGCCCGAGCTTCAACTTATGACTCCTGGAACAATCAGTTCAGGACTCATGCAGCATCCTCCTTCCTCAACACTTTATGTTCCACCAACTAAGAATGATTGGGATATGTTGTTTTAACCAATGTTCGATGAGTACTTTAATCCTCCACCAAGTGTTGTTTCTCTAGTTCCTGCAGCTGCTGCTCCAAGACCTGTTGATCCGAACGGTTCACTTTCGTTAACTTCCATTGATCAAGCTGCACCCTCTACTAGTACTTCATTAACAATACAAGAAATACAGTCTCTAGTTATTTCTGAAGGTGTTAAAGAACAGTTATAACTAGCACAGTTTGATAATGATCCTTTTCTCGATATGTTTACTTCAGAACCAAGTTCTTAAGAATCATCATCAAATGTGTAACCAGCCAATCCACCTTTTGAACATATCAGCAAATGGACGAAGATTCATCCTTTAGAAAATATGATCGAGAAATCCTTCCTGACTTGTTTCAACACGTAAACAACTATAAACCCATGCCATGTGGTGTTTCTTTGATGCATTCCTCACTTCAGTAGAACCCAAAAACTTCAAAGAAGCATTTTTGGAATCTTCATGGATCGATGCGATGCAAGAAGAAATTCACGAGTTTGAACGTCTTGATGTTTGGGAGCTAGTACCTTGTCCAGATTTAGTCATGATAATTAAACTGAAGTGGATCTTCAAAGTAAAACAAGATGAATTTGGAGGGGTACTAAAAAACAAGGCAAGGCTCATAGCTAAGTGATATCGTCAAGAAGAAGGAATTGATTTTGAAGAGTCTTTCGCACCTGTTGCACGCATAAAAGCAATCAGAATCTTCGTTGCAAACGCCATAAACAAGAACATGACAATCTACCATATGGATGTCAAGATATCATTCTCAAACAGCGAGCTACATGAAGAAGTCTATGTTAGTCAACCAGAGTGCTTTGTAGATCAAGACAATCCTACCCACATGTATAAGCTCAAGAAAGCCCTCTATGGCTTAAAGGAGGCCCCACGTGCATGGTATGATATGTTGTCAAGCTTTCTACTCTCTTAAAAGTTCTCTAAAGGTGCTGTCGACCCCACATTATTCACAAGGAAAGAAGGTAAAGATATTCTCATTGTACAAATTTACGTCGATGATATAATTTTTGCATCTACTGATCCTAGTCTATGTGATATATTTGCTGATAAAATGAGTTCTAAGTTTAAAATGTCAATGATGGGCAAAATGTCATTTTTTCTTGGACTTCAAATTTCTCAAAGTCCTAGAGGCATCTTTATAAACCAGACAAAATATGCTTTAGAAATTCTTAAGAAATATGGTATGGATTCTAGTGACTCGGTTGACACCCCAATAGTGGACAGAACCAAACTGGATGAAGATCTACAAGGAAAAATAGTTGACCCTACACATTACCGTGGTATGATCGGCTCCTTTATGTATCTTACATCCAGTAGACCTGATCTTGTATTTGTAGTATGCATGTGTGCTCGGTATCAGGCACGACCTACCGAAAATCACTTACATGCAGTAAAACGGATTTTTCAATACCTACGAGGAACCACGAATATGGGCCTTTAGTACTCGAAAGATACCAGTATTGCACTAACAGCTTATGCAGATGTTGATCACGCCGGGTGTCAAGACACAAGAAGAAGTACTTCTGGCAGTTCCCAGTTCTTAGGAGACAGACTTGTAAGCTGGTCCTCAAAGAAGTAGAAAAGCACTGCTATCTCTAGTACAAAGGCAGAATACATTGTTGTGCTTAAATCTTATGGATGAGATCACAACTGACAGATTATGGATTTGAATTCAACAAAATCCCTCTGTACTGTGATAACAAGAGTGCTATTGCTCTCTGATGCAGATAGTAACAACGTCCAGCACTCAATCATATAGATGTCCGATATCACTTAATTCAAAGAACAAGTCAAAATTAATTGTGGTTGAGCTTTACATTCGTTCGTACTATTAACATTTGGCATACATCTTCACAAAAGCGTTGCCAAGGGAAAAAGATTTGAATTCCTAATCACAAGCTTAGGAAGAAAAATCATGATCTCCTAGAAAAACTTAGAGTCTGGGCCTCCTCCCCATCATCATAGCAGTATGTTGACCCCGCGCACTTTGTGGAATCCTAAGTCGAGTATTATAAAAATAACACAAAACTCAAAAAGATTTTCCATTTTTAGAATAATTTTATGAAAAAGAAAATAGAAAAATATAAAATCCAAAAAAAGAAAATAGAAAATTATAAAATAAAAAAAACCCAAAAAATATGTTTTCCATGACATGTTTTCTAGAAATCGATAATATTTACGGCTTTAGAAATGTCATTTAATAATGACACGGAGCTGTAAATAAAGTTCGAGTAGAAGTTCTAAATGTTTTCAAAACATGTCATTGACTTGCAGTTATTTCAGACTGCAGCCCGGTTTTCATCTTAAAGGCAAGTATATCACCAAAAAGATAACTTGGCCTCACAACGAAAATTAAGTTTCTAGGGCATGATCTATCTTAAGACATGGTAAAAGCTGTTAGTAAACCTTAAGCTGACACAACCGTAACCCGGGTTTTCTTAAAATAAGTGTACGTGTCAGTGCATTTATTTTTTTTAAATAAGAGAAATGTTATTTTTTTTTTAAGTAAAAGTGTTGTTTTTCAAAAACAAATCAGTCTTCTCAGTTTCTCATCAGGGAAAGATTTTAAAAGAATATTCTATCACTCAAACACTAACTACAGCTCTTTAAATAGAAAACAGGTCAGTATTTGAGGGGAAGAAATGTGCTATTAAATAAATCTTTTAAAATGATGCTTCAAAATGAATCATGGACTAAACAAAAAAAGGTTTTTAACAATGATGGATCAATATTTAAAGGGGAGTTAAATGTATTTTTAACTCAAATGGGCTTTAGATGTTATTTGTTTCAACCTTTAGGGTTTAGAATGCTAGGAACTTAAGCTAGCAAATATAGGGTCTCATGTTGCCATTTTCGTAAGTCATGAATGACTTAGAAATGTATTAATGGGAAATGAAAGATATAGCAAACAACATGGACTAAATCTGCCAAAAGAGTAAACTTAAATTCTGATAACCCACATGGTGCGAAATGTGCACGTACACATTTCTCAAAATAACAAAAAAAAATTATATCTTTTCACTCCCACTCGTCACATTTCGCACAAGTCTAAACAAGAATCAAAATCAGTTTTCAAGCTTCAAGTTAAACTAGAAACTTTAAACTAGAAACTTGTTTCTAATCTCCTAAACATCAATGTTGCAAAATGAATCGGCTTAAATTGCTAAGGATCACTTGAAAAACCTAATTTTCAAAATTAGGGTTGATAGGATCAAAGTTGTGTTTGAGTCTAATTATTGTTGGGGCTTTTGTTCGTTTAGGG